>APFE031185867.1:18119-35956 GCA_000404065.3 Pinus taeda
ATTCATATAATAATATATATAAATAATATGGTTGTTAATATTTATATAGTTATTAATAATCAGTTGGCCTATGGACGTATATCAACCATATTTACCTTGATAAATATGGTTGTGCTAGTTTACATTTAGATTTTGTATTTTTGGTACACTTGACGACTTGGTTATGTAAATCAAAAGTTTGATTGATGATCATATTATCTGTGGGTTTACAATTTATTGAGCTTGCATTATCATCATCATCATTAGTACATCAAAAGTTTGATTGATGGTCGTATTATCTGTGGGTTTACAATTTATTGAGCCATCATCATCATCATCAGTACCGCAACTAAATAACATGAAACACATCATATTAATTCTACATCTCAATAACATTGTCTTTTCCTCTTCCCATATTTCTCTATATTATTTTGCAAACATTGTAATATAATATAAACAAATGGGAGACATAACACTTAATCTATGTCATTCTTCCCCATATTTGCATATAATATTATTCTTCGATATTAAATATAATACAAATAAATGGGAGACATAATTCTTACTCTAGGTAAACTTTTCAATATTAAATATAATATAAATAAATGGGAGACATAATTCTTACTCTAGGTAAACTTTTCAATATTAAATATAATATAAATAAACTCGAGACATAATTCTTACTCTATGTAAACTTTTCCATTGTACAACATAGATTACTTTGTGTAATTAGTCCCTATTTTGTGAGGACTATAGCATTTGTCTCTCATCAAAGTGCATTGAATTTCAACATTTTCTTGATTTTATTGTAATTTAAAGCGAATTTTGGAGAAAATGCTTAATTTTCTAATTTCTCATAAACTCAAAAATAATTTTCTAATTTTTTTGTAGTCTTATTTCTATTTTTTTATTGGCTTAACAAGCTTTGATAAGACTTAATTCCCCTGCAAGAGGGCGTTTTATTTATTTTTTATTTGTCTGTGCCTACCAAATAATTTAAAAATTGGGAAAAAATATAATTTTGTCAGTGGCCATTGCGTGGGTGAGTGCTCTGACATTGACAATGAGTTTGCCACTGTTATACAACCACACTTCCCAATGACGTCATAATCGATGTGGTTGTAGGTGATTTACGTATATGGGGGTGCGAGGGGTGGCTAAACAAATGTCCAATTCATTGTGTAGAGGAAGTGTCTTTTACATAGACGAGGGAGGGGAGGGATAGCTAAAGGGGATTGATTTATTCGTTATTCTTTGACAATAGGGCTTTGATCTTCATTTTGATTTTACTAGTGGAAGCAAAGGTGGTAGGGTAGGCAATAGTTGGACCAAAGCATAAGATTCACCATCAGCATCTCGTAAAGCAGCATCAACGATTCTCTCTTTTTTCTTTGTGGCGTGTTCCTTATCTTTTATGTTGGCTTTATATGTACATGTGTTGTAAACTCTGTACTTTTTTATAATAGCTTAATTCCCTTAGCTTTAGTTAGTTATGAAGATGGATAAGATATTTTCTCTAGGATATTATAATAGCGATTCTTATATATCAATTATTCATAATTATGTGAGAGAGAAAGTGCGCAAAATGATACATTTGCTTCAAACCTTCATGCTTCCACCTTCGCATCAACTTCGCTTATAAAATATTCTGTGGATTTAAGACGCTATGCACATGGTTTGTACTACAAATTAATTTCTTAAAAAAATGTGAGCCACATAAAACATCTTCTACAAGCTAAAACCTTGGCATTTGTCGCATGGGTTACATCATTAGTGCCAAGCTTTGACTATGTCCTTTTTTATTTTGAAGGCATGGTTGGACAAATTATTAATTTGTTAGAGTAATAATTAATATCCTTAAAATTAAATGTTAAAATACAAGATTATAATTTATTTATTTAAATATTGTGCGTAGGTAGAGATGTGTGACTGTTAGTGTACAAAGATTTACTTGTGTGGAGATTTTCTCCACATAATGTGGCCACATAAAGCATCAACTAGAAGCAAAAATCCTGACATCTAGCATCCATCACACGCGTTACATCAAAAGTGTTAATGGTTAAACAAAAAATAATAACAAGCCAAATAGTTTTACGACTAAAAACCATAGAAAGAATTAAAAAAAAATGTTGGACTAGATAGAGCATCTACTACAAACAAAAATCCTAGCACATGGCATTTGTCGTAGGGGTTACATCAAAAGTGTTATTGGTAAATGCTCAAATGTATCTTAACACATAAATCTAATAAAATGTATATGCTAAGCATATTCAAAATATAAAATAAAATCAGATAACTAACTTTAAATCAAAATATCTTAACCATTAATGCCTAAGATTAAATAATTAAGTCTAAAATAAAATAACTTAACGTTTAATGCTAGTACATTCTGAATATGCTAAACAAGATAAAAAATAGCTAGAGAACTAACTCGAGTCTTGAATCTGAACATTGGTACATAGGGATAATGTTACAAGTTATGTTTTTGCAAAGAGACGACGTATGTGCAGGAGAACGAGGGTGTATAGGTGTAGCGCCCTAGCGCTGCGGCCCGGGCGCGCGCCCTCCACGAAGTGAAAATCGACTAAGTATGGGAAGAGCGCTCCGCTTATGCGATGAGTTGGACGCACGAATAAGGAGAGCACCTCATGTGTTTATACCATGAGACGGTGGCGACTCATGGGCGAGCTGACAAACGTAGCGGTTGGGTGTGGAGCACATTTGTGGGGCGGTCCTGCACGGAGGGCGGGCCGACCTTGTGCGAAGGCAACAATTGGTGGCGTTGGGCGACGAGTTGTGGAGGTCGGCTGGGCGAACGCCCCTTAAACTTACGACAGAGGATGGTTAAACATCATCGCATTTTCAGTCAAGGATCATCGAAGCTCCAACGCACAAGTCTTAAGTGTGAAGAGGGGAATGGTGATACCGCAGGCCGCACGGATGCGCCCGCAGCGCCGAGCAAGGCAGGTGTGGTGCGACGGTTTTACGACAGTGCGCAGGCAGGGTTGAACGGGCGCGGGTGAACGCCGCCCGCCCGTTGGGTGGAACGAACAGGTGAGGGCGTGGCGACCCGCCCGCCGTGGGCAAAGGCAAACGCGTTGGCGGAAACGGTGTTGGGCGTGCGTGGTTGGCACGGCGCGCCCGTGTGTGTTGAAACACTTTGAGAATGAACGGTTGGCACGGTGCACCCGCGGTGAAACGCTCCTTGGTTTTGGTTTGCGGTTCGGGCAAGACCGACGTGCGCTCTTGCACGGGCGGGCGCCCGCCTGGTTGTAACGCCGGTCGAGCTAGTCTCCCGATCATCTTGTAAATTATCAATATATAATAAAAGCATTTTTATTATATGCATTATGGTTGTTCTTGATTATGTTTATCATGATGTTATAATGTTATTCCGCACGTTATAATTTAACAAGTGAAGATTTAATAAAAGTGAAGGCGTAGTTCGCAAAACACTCAACCATGGAAACGGTGAGTCGTTTAGGCGGTGCCGCACCCGCTCAACTTAAGAAAAAAAGAGTTGGGGGCGTGACAGGTGGTATCAAAGCAGGTTCACGACGAGTGAAGCTGGTGTATGATGAAGCTGATACACACCTGCACTTCGTGACAGGTGGTATCAGAGCAGGTTCACAGGTGGTTGAAGCTGCGGTTGAAGCTGATTCAGGGTTGAAGAGGCTTGATGATAAACGACGAGAACGGAAATGTATGCAGGTTATGGAGAAATCATGGATGAACAGTCTAGGTTTCGTAGACTTGGTGGTCCATGGAAAGACCACTCAAGCTCTTGTGGACACAGGGGCCACCCATAACTTCATGACGACACGGTTGGCTAGAGCTGTTGGACTGACGATCCTTCCATCCAACATGGAGGTCAAGGCAGTGAACTCTAAGGCCAAGGTGACGGGTTTGGCACACAAAGTGCCAGTGCAGATAGGAGACTGGAAGGGTCAGTTGGACTTCACGGTGATGGAGATGAACGACTTCGACGTAATACTTGGACAGGATTTCTTGAAGGGCAACAAGGCTATTGTTGTCCCCTTCTGTGATGAGGTGGTGCTGGTTGGACAGACACGGACTTGGACTTTGCCCACACATAGGCAAAGGAGGGAGGTCAATGTGCAGCATGTTTCTGCACTAAGTTTGGAGAGAGCCATGAAGGAATCAGACGTGGAGACATATGCGGTGATGTTCAAAGGAGTCAACAGTGATGAAGTGGGGATGCCTATTTCAGCTGAGATTTCTGATGTGCTTGCCGAATATGCAGATTTGATGCCTGATGAGCTTCCAAAGAAGCTTCCACCAAGGCGTGCGGTGGACCACAACATTGAGCTTGAACCAGGGAAGGAACCCCCGGCTAAAGCACCTTATCGGTTGTCTGGACCTGAGTTGGAGGAATTGAAACGACAGCTAAAGGAGTTAGCTGATGCAGTTTTCATTAGACCTTCAAGGTCCCCATATGGAGCTCCAATATTATTCCACCGAAAGAAGGATAGCAATGAGCTAAGGATGTGCTGTGACTACCGTGCATTGAACAAGCAGATGGTGAGAAACAGGTATCCTTTGCCATTGGCTACAGATTGCTTCGACAAGCTTGTGAAGGCCCGAGTGTTTTCCAAGCTAGACTTGAACCATGGTTACTATCAGGTGTGGATTTCCAAAGGAGACGAGAAGAAAACCGCAATCGTAACAAGGTATGGCAGTTTTGAGTTCCTTGTTATGCCGTTTGGGTTATGCAACGCTCCTGCGACATTTTGTACTTTGATGAATGATGTCCTACGACCGTACTTGGACTCGTTCGTGGTGGTATACCTGGATGATATAGTGGTTTACAGTGATAACATGGAGGATCATAAGAAACACTTGGCGATGGTTTTCGAGGCACTGAGGGAGAATCAGTTGTTCTTGAAAAAGTCTAAGTGTGTGTTTTCTCAGACCGAGATACCGTTCCTTGGGCACATCGTTGGACAGGGGTACATACGGATGGAGCCGAGTAGGGTGAAGGCTATCGAATACTGGGTTGAACCGAAGAATGTCCATGATATGAGGGTGTTCTTGGGCATGACCAACTACCAACGGAAGTTCGTAGAAGGTTACTCCAAAGTAACATCGACACTGACAGACCTACTGAAAAAGGAGAAGAAGTGGTGTTGGACAGAGAAATGTCAAAAGGCATTTGATGAGTTGAAGATAAGGATGGTTACAACACCGATACTGAAGTTACCTGACTTCGGGAGACCATTCGAGGTGTACACAGATGCTTCAGATTTTGCCATAGGAGGAGTTCTTATGCAGGATGGGCATCCGGTGGCCTATGAGAGTCGGAAGTTGCAGGATAGAGAACGGAGGTATCCGGTTCATGAGAAGGAGATGACTGCGATCATCCATTGTCTTCATATATGGAGGCACTACTTGATTGGGAAACCTTTTGTTGTCAAGACTGACAACGTTGCAGCTAGTTATTTTGCATCACAACCAAATCTTTCTGCGAAGCAAGCTCATTGACAAGACTTCTTGGTAGAGTTCGACATGTCTATTGAGTATAGACTGGGTAGACACAATGCGTTAGCAGATGCCCTTAGCAGAAAGGGACAGCTTGCACCATTGGAGGGAGAAGACCGGGCAGCAAGGAGTAGGAGTCGAATTCAGATGTCGGAAGAGATGCAAAACAAACTGAAGGAAAGTGTGGAGACCGATACTTTAGCGCAGAATATAGTGAAGCAGATAAAGGAGGGAAAGACACGCAAGTTCTTTCTACAAGACGGTTACTTGTTCTTTGGGATCCGACTCTATGTTCCAAAGACATCTGGTCTTAGGAGACACCTCTTGAAGGAGTGCCACGATTCTCCATGGGCTGGCCACCCAGGGCAGCGTCATTCTTTGGCATTGTTGGAGAGAGGGTTTTTTTGGGAAAAGATGCGGGAGGAAATGGAGGAGTATGTGCACACATGCATCATTTGTCAGCGGGACAAATCGGACAATCAGAGGCAAGGGGGACTGTTGTAGCCTTTACCTATTCCAGAGAGGCCATGGATGAGTGTCTCTATGGACTTCATTGTCTCACTACCGCAGGTTCAGGGGTATAACGGGATTATGGTCGTTGTTGATCGTTTTTCCAAGTATGCTATCTTCGTTCCAATGAAGGTACCATGTGGAGCTGAGCGTACTGCCGAGTTGTTCTTCAAGAATGTGGTGAAGTATTGGGGGATACCGCTGAGTATCGTGTGTGATAGAGATACACGATTTACAGGGAGATTTTGGACGACATTGTTCAAGTTAGTTGGGACAGAGTTGCTGATGAGTTCGAGCTACCATCCGCAGACAGATGGGCAGACCGAGCATATCAATGCATTTCTGGAGGACTACTTGAGACATTATGTCACGGCTGATCAGAAGAATTGGCCTGAACTCTTGGATATTGCTAAGTTTAGCTACAATATTCAAAAGAGTTCTACGATGGGGTACAATCCATTTGAGTTGGTGAATGAACAGATGCCGGTTGCTCCGCACACCGTTGAGACTACAGGTCGTATGAGGAGTCCTCATGCGAAGAAGTTCATGAAGGCTTGGGAGGAGACCTTGGAGTTGGCACGGTTGCGCTTGCACGATGCTGCAAGGAGAATGAAGAAGTATGCTGATCGGGGAAGACGAGATGTACTGTACAGTGTGGGAGATATGGTGTTTCTCAGGATTATCAGAGAGTAGTTTCAGCCAGCCAAGGGGACGGCCGCCAAACTGACACGGAAGTATGAGGGACCATTTCGTGTGGAGAAACGAGTGGGGGAGGTTGCTTATAAGTTGGAGCTTCTGCACCATATGCACATGAAACATCCAGTTTTTCATGTGAGTCAGTTGAAGAGATGCGGGTTTGATTCAGACCATCCAGAGAGAGCTGAACCGCCGAGAGGACCAGCTGGGATAGTGGACAAACCAAGCTTGGAGTTGGAAAAGATACTGAGCTATCAGACTACAGGTATTGGTTGCCACCAGAAACGGGAGTACCTTGTCAGATGGAAGGGAGCACCGGAAGAAGAGAGTTGGGAATCGGAGGACTCACTTTGGAGATGGAAGAGGAAGATTACGAGATTCGAACGAAGAGTACTTAGGCGTGCAGGATTGTTGAGGGCGACAATGATTTCCAGTGGGGGAGGATGTAGCGCCCTAGCCCTGCGGCCTGGGCACGTGCCCTCCACGAAGTGAAAATCGACTAAGTATGGGAAGAGCGCTCCGCTTATGCGACGAGTTGGACGCGCGAATAAGGAGAGCACCTCGTGTGTTTATACCATGAGATGGTGGCGACTCATGGGTGAGCCGACGAACGTAGCGGTTGGGTGTGGAGCACGTTTGTGGGGCGGTCCTGCACGGAGGGCGGGCCGACCTTGTGCGAAGGCAACAATCGGTGGCGTTAGGCGACGAGTTGTCGAGGTCGGTTGGGCGAACGCCCCCTCCTACAACGCATATAAACTTACGATGGAGGATGGTTAAACATCATCGCATTTTCGGTCAAGGATCATCGCAGCTCCAACGCAAAAGTCTTAAGTGCGAAGAGGGGAACGGTGATACCGCAGGATGCACGGATGCGCCAGCAGCGCCGGGCAAGGCAGGTGTGGTGTGACGGTTTTACGACAACACGCAGGCAAGGTTGAACGGGCGCGAGTGAACGCCGCCCTCCCGTCGGGTGGAACGAACGGGTGAGGGCGTGGCGACCCGCCCGCCGTGGGCAAAGGCAAACGCGTTGGAGGAAATGGTGTTGGGCGTGCGCGGTTGGCACGGCGCGCCCGTGTGTGGTGAAACGCTTGGAGGTTGAACGGTTGGCACGACACGCCCGCGGTGAAATGCTCCTTGGTTTTGGTTTGCGGTTCGGGCAAGACCGCCGTGCGCTCTTGCACGGGCGGGCGCCCGCCTGGTTGTAACGCTGGTCGAGCTAGTCTCCCGGTCATCTTGTAAATTATCATTATATAATAAAAGCATTTTTATTATATGCATTATGGTTGTTCTTGATTATGTTTATCATGATGTTATAATGTTATTCCGCACATTATAATTTAATAAGTGAAGATTTAATAAAAGTGAAGGCGTAGTTCGCAAAACACTCAACCATGGAAACAGTGAGTCGTTTAGGCAGTGCCGCACCCACTCAACTTAAGAAAAAAAGAGTTGGGGGCGTGACAATAGGGAACTTAATGTTGAAAGGTTTCCTTTTGCAAAGCTTTTATTGTGCGGAGAATGAAGTATGTGCGAGAGAGCAGATGCCTAAAGCTTTGATTTTAGAGCTATGGAGAATGGGGAGTTTCGTAGATGCTCTAACAGTGTGTTATTACTCTAAGCATTAGTGTTAGAATTGAATCTTTGTAGAGGATGGGCTATGTGTGGGAGATCATGATAATTAAAATTATCGTGTTTCATTGTATGGAGCCTTTACTGTGCTGAGCTTTTATATTGGGTCTGTGCTGAGCTTTTACATTGGGATTGGGGAAATTTATTATGTTTCATTGTGTGGTGATTTTACTGTGTGCAGGATGGAGTATTTTTAGGATATTGCGGTGTGCATAGGAAAATTAATGTTAAATTGTTATTATTATTATGTTTCATTCTGTTGAGTTTTGGTTGTGCAGAATATGAGGAATCCATGTCAATTTTTTGAATAAATGTTTACATTAGCTGAAAAGGAAAATAAACAACTGTACAAATTAATTTGCAAAACTATTTTGAAATTAAGTTACTGAGAACAAAACAACGACTAAATCAATAACTATTTACTTTGACCTAGGGTATAAGCAACACAATAAATAGAGCAATACAAATAAATTTCATGCATGGAAATTAATTTTGTTATTTTCAAATTTTGCCATAGGGGTACATCAAAAGTGTTATTGGTCAATGCTCAAATGTATCTTGATACATAAATCTAATCAAATCTATATTCTAAGCACATGCAAATTATAAAATAAAATCAAATAACTAACTTTTAATCAAAATATCTTAACCATTAAAGCCTAAGATTAAATAATTAACTCTAAAATAAAATAGTTTGACACTTAACCCTAGCTCATTCTAAATATGCTAAACAAGATCTAAAAATAGCTTGAAAATTAACTCGGGTCATGTATCCAAAGGGTGGTGCATAGGGATAATGTTACTAGTTTTGCTTGTGCAGAGAGACAAGGTATGTGCGGGAGAACGGGGATGCATAGGGAATTTTATGTTAAAAGGTCTCCTTTTGCAAAGCTTTTACTGTGCGGAGAATGAAGTATGTGCGAGAGAGAAATTGCATAGAGCTATAATTTTAGAACTATGGAGAACGAGGAGTTTTGCATATGCTTTGACAACGTGTTATTTCTCTAAGCTTTGGTGTTAGAATTAAATTTTTGCAGAGGAAGGAGTACGTGCAGGAGAACATGATAATTAAAATTATTATGTTTCATTGTACGAAGCTTTTACTATGTTGAGCTTTTATATTGGGAATGGGGAAAATTATTATGTTTCATTGTGCGGAGCTTTTACTGTGCACAAGATAGGGTATTTTCGGGAGAATAGGGTGTGCATAGGGAAATTAACGTTAAACTATTAATGTTAAAATGTTATTATTATTATGTTTCATTGTGCAGAAGATCGGGAATATATGCCGATTTTTCAAATAAATATTTACGTTAGCCAGAAAGGAAAATAGACAGCTATGCAAATTAAGTTGCAAAAATCTTTTGAAATTAAATTACTAAGAGAAAAACGACAACTAAATCACTAATGATTTACTTTGACATAGGGTATAGGCAACGAATTAAATAAAGAAATACAAATAAATGACATGCATGGAAATTAATTTTGTTATTTTAAAATTTAGCCAAAATTCCTTGTTCTAATGTTCAAAAAATCTAAGAAGGACAAATATTGTAGATTGATTTGCTTTATCAACGAAAAAAAACTGACAGCTATTGAAATTACTACATATCTTCGATATTAGAAGCGATGTGGAATCACTCAAGTTGAGAAGGGAGGAATCTTGGTAAATGGCCATGATATCATCATCTCTTTCATTAGTGCCATCCTCAACATTGATGTTCTCTGTGTGAGCCAAATTATGTAGATGAAAAATTAATGTTTCATTTTCCAATTGCAGTCGCTCCATCTTCAAGTCTAGTATTGCCATTTTCTAATATAGAAGGTCGAAATGGACCTATGATTTAGATTGAATCATTTCAACATGGTTAGAGACCAAATCGATGAGAGAATCCAAAGCAGTGACTTTTCTAGCTAAAGAAATATTGAGTTTTTTCTCCGCAGTTCTAGAATCGTGCTCCATAAACTTTAATTTGTATTACACTCGCTAATAACTTGAGAATTATGGTTCTAATATTTGACTTTATGTTTGTAGAACCACACTAGCAATGTAAATATATCATTGATCTAACTTTCCTTGATTTTAAGCCTTGTTCTCTTTTGTTAATGCTGGGTTTGAGTTTGCACAATGTAAATGCTCATTATCTGAAGAACGTGTGGAGGATGGTGTATGAGCGAGAAAACGAGGGTGCAAAAGGAAATTTATGTCGTCGACGCGTAATTAATTTAACTATGAACAAATTTTGAATTATTATAATTATGTTTCCTTTTGTGAAGCTTTCATTCTATGAAGCTATTATAGTGTGGAGAATGGGTAATGTGCGTGAGAACAGGGGATTTTTCTAGTTTTTGTTTTCTACAATAAAAGATTTGATTCATTTTTGGTGCTTTGGACAAATTTCATTTTATGGAGTTTTCATCGCACTTAGTACAACGTTTATCAAATTATTTAACAATATTTAGAGTTAAAATTTACCAATAATATATAATAATAATAATGTCGAAGAACTATGCATAAAGAAAAAGATTACGGAAATGGAAAGATTTCATTATAACAACACGATCTTTAATTAGTTAATTAGAAAAGTCTTTAGTGCAAAAGAAGTCAATTATGTGGGTGTGCGAAAAATTCACTAGTGTTCACACTTCGACAGTTCTTACTAAAGTGAGCTAATAACATAGTAGTGGAGACCAACATTATTTATAAGTGTCAACATGAACAACAATATTTTTTGTAATTTTTTTACGAGTGCAAATGTGCATGAATTGTGTGAAAGGTATGTGACCCATGCTTTAGATTGAATCATTTCAGCATACTTTGAGAGTACATCAATGAGAAATTCTAGAGCACTGGCTATTCTGGCTAAAGAATTACTAAGCTCTTGCTCTGTAGCTCTAGAATTGTGCTCCATAAAATTCAATTTGTATTCTACTCACTAACAAACTTGGTGAATTACAGTTCTAATCTCCGATTCTAGTTTGCAGAATCACTCTAGAAATGCAAATATATCATTGATCTAGCTTTCCTTGATTTTAAACTTTTGTCTTTGCCATTGATGTTAGGTTTGAGTCTGCATAATGTAAATGTTCATTGTCCGAAGGACATGCGGAGGATGGCATATGGAAAAGAAAACGGGGGTACAAAAGAAAATTAATGATGTCGACACATAATTAATTTAACTATCAAAAACTTTGAGTTAGTATTACTATGTTTCCTTTTGTGAATCTTTTCTTGTGTGAAGGATGGATAATGTACCCAAGAATGGGGGCATTTTCCAGTTTGCATTTTCAACAATAAAATATTCAATTTGGTTTTCATTCTTTGAATAAATTTCATTTTGTGGAGTTTTCGTCACACTTTGACAGTTCCTCTTAAAGTGAGCTAATAACATAGTAGTGGGGATCAACATTGTATATAGGTGTTGACATGAACACAAGTATTTTTTGTAAATTGTGATTAAAAAAATTGTTTATGAGTGCCACCGTGCATGAATTATGGGAAAGATATTTTATTGTGCAGAATGGGAAGGTTAGTATGATAGAAGATTGAAAGTTTACTCTGCACAATGAATTTCCTTTGCAGTTTGGCACATATGCCTATTCACACAAAGTTAGCCATAAAAAAAGCTTTCAATGTGCAGAGAGCACAAGTTTTAATTAGTTGATCACATAAGTCACCAATGTAGAAGAAGCTGATTTTTTTGGAATGCAGAAACCACAGTTAGTTTGCAAGAGGTGTTCACTGAAATTTGTGCTTACGCAAAAAAATTTTATGTATAGATTTTAGTGTGCGCAAAGGTTTCGTTGGGGATAGAAAAAAGTCTAATACATATTAAATAAGAAACACTACTATTTTCTCTTAAATAAGCAACATTGATTTATTGCAATAAGGACTTTAACAATAAACATTAAATAAGAAACAACACTATTTCATGTTAAATGACAAAAATATTTCTAGTGTGTTGGAAGTGCATCATTTGCCCATATTCGCGAAACAAAACATTATGATCGAGTAGGGCATTCTAGTAATCATTAAGATTCTTTTTAGATTTTCCTCGTGTGATTGGACAATATAATTTCTTCTTAGTTATAGCGACTCCTTTAACTTGTCTATGAATTAATAGTGTGGCTTTATCTATTCTTGGTGCGAATTGAAGATTCACAAGATTTTCCATTTTCGATAGGCAATTATTATACTGGTTTTATCATTAGTATTTGTAGATCCACATCGATACACTTATGCATGGGAAGTGTGTGAGATATTTTTAATTCAGCTAGAAAAATAAATCATACATGTGCACATCTGAAAATTATATCAATTCCCGCCAGTGCAAGGATTTTCAATTATATAATTTCGATGCATAATAAGTAGTAATGGTCATTTGCATGCTTCTTCTTCTTCTTTTTTGGGGAGAGAATAGCCTAATGAGGGGTTACACTTGTCAAACTTTAGGATTTTTTTTTTCCAATTATGGTTATTGTTTCATATTTGGATACGGTTTGCTTGAGATTTCTTACTATCACCTTCGTTGGTTGTATACCGTCAATATTGCATCGAAAGCATCAGAATGATTACAAATCGAGACTAGATAACAATGTTTCTAGATGACTATGAAAACCATTAAGATGTGATTCAGGAATACCAATAATACTAATGCTAATTAACCACTAATATACATTCAGTAAATCCACACGCAATGACGTTATCACAACTAGTTGCAAAGATATTGATAAGGTTGTATCTATTGATATTGTTGGTTGTGGAGACTAATTATATTCCTGATTCAAAGGTATTTGTTTCAACCATATGTATACCCTAGGAAGACTATATACCCATCACACGGGGGGGGGGGGACTTGTTCCCCTTGCAGGAGCTACGGGGGGGGCATCCCCCTGTATGGGGGTCGGCGTAGCACTCTCAAAGCTAAAAATAGATGAAAAATTGCTTTGTAAAATATTGTAATTTTGCAGTCAATCTGGTTCATTCATTAGGTGGATGATCTGATAGTAGAAGTTATGTTAATTTAAGGTTTTTTTCCTAGAAGGAAACCCTTAGTTTATATGAGGAAATTATATTATGACTATGTATTATTATTCTAAGCAAGAGAGAGAGAGAGGAGGTTGTGTGACACTGAAGAGGAAATTACAATGGATATGTTGTAGGTTGTATGTCTTCATTTTGATGGATAATATAAAAGGAAGGACTAACTATTTCTCCATGGACGTAGCCCAAATTGGCTGAACCACGTATATCTGTGTTTCTCTTGTTTTATGTGTTTATGTATTTGTGTTTCCGCAATATTTTTTGTGTTTCATTGCTCCATTAATTAATTTCTAACAAATGGTACCAGAGTCGAAGGTCTATTTGGCTAATAAACTCGTAGGAAAGAAGCATTCTTGGTTCGAGTGGGATCAATGGCATAAGATGGTAGGTTTAGGGTCGAGAAATTTAATGAAGAAAACTACCAGATGTGGAAGTTGTAGATGAAATATTATCTGTATAAGATATATTTGTACCTGCCATTGAGTGAAAAATAAAAGAAGCCGATAAGTATGACAAACACAAAATGGGAGATTCTTGACATGAGGGCACTAGGAACAATACAACCGTGTCTGGCAACATCAGTGGCATTCAACATTTCAAAGGAAAAAACAACATAAGGTTTAATGACAACATTGGATAAACTATATAAAAAACCCTTGGCCTCAAATAAGGTGTTTCTTATGAAGAATCTATTTAATATGAAGATGTCATAAGGTGGATTAGTTGTTGATCATTTAGATGAATTTAATATAGATACTAGTCATTTAAGATATATAGGGGTAAATTTTGATGATGAAATTAAGGCTCTATTATTTCTATGCTCATTTCCAAAAAGTTGGAATTATTTAGTTATGTTCATTAGTAAATCTATCTCTAGATCTAGTACTTTAAAGTTTTATGATTTTGTTGGTGCTATCCTTAGCGAGGAAATGCAACGAAACAACTCTGGTAAGACATCAAGTAATGCTTTGACTGCAGAGACTAGGGAAAGAAAAATGGAAAGAGGAAAGAACCCAGGAAATCGTAGTAAGCCAAGAAAAAGAAAATCCAAAT
The DNA here is from genome assembly GCA_000404065.3 of Pinus taeda. Taxonomy (NCBI): domain Eukaryota; kingdom Viridiplantae; phylum Streptophyta; class Pinopsida; order Pinales; family Pinaceae; genus Pinus; species Pinus taeda. The sequence continues at coordinate 32,530 of APFE031185867.1, forward strand.
CCAGATCAAGGACAACATGCTAGAAATGTGGGAAGAAATGGCACATGAAGAAAGATTGTAAATCTCAGAAGGGAAAAGAAGGAGATGAACAACAAGAGAACAATCATGAAGCGAATGTGACAGGTGATGTGTTGCAAGATGCTTTGATTCTTTCACTAGAGAATATTATTGATTCTTGGGGGGTGGATTCATGGGCCTCATACCATGCCACTTGATAGGAAACATTTTCATGACTATGTTAAAGGAGATTTTGAGCCGGTTCATCTGGGTGATGATAAACCCTGTAAAATCATTGGAATGGGTAAGGTTTTTATAAAACAACAGAATGGAAACCAATGGCTATTGAAGGAGGTAAGATATGCTCCATATCTGAAGAAAAATATAATTTCAATAGGGAAGTTGGGAGGTGAAGGTTGTGTAACTACTTTTACAGACAAAAACTAGAAGGTTATTAAAGGAGCCCTGATAATAGAAAAAGGAGAAAAGGTTGGTACATTGTATTTATGCAATAATATTTTTAATTCTGTTAATGCTTTAACCTCCATAGGAGAAAATACAACACTCTGACATCATAGGCTTAGGCACATGAGTGAGAAGGGGATGCATATTCTTCACTCAAGAAATTTGTTGCCAGGTCTAAAGCATGTTGATTTGGATTTTTGTAAAAATTGTGTTTATGGAAAACATAAGAGTCATATTTATCAGAGTTGGGAAGGAAAAGAAGAGAGAAAAATTAGATCTTGTTCATATACATGTATGGGGACCTACTCAAGTATCATCTCTCAGTGGATCACATTATTATTTTACTTTTATTGATGATGCAACTAGGGAAACCTAGATTTATTGCATTCGAAATAAATCTGATGTATTTGGTACTTTCAAAAAATGGAAATCTTTGGTTTAGAATGAGATAGGAAAGAAGTTTAAGTGTCCCAAATCATACAATGGAGGTGAATACTGAAGCAAAGAGTTTGATAACTATTGTTCAGAGCATGGAATTCATAGAGATAAGACAGTTCTAGGAACACCACATGAAAATGGCATGTAAGAAAGGATGAAAACACAATCATGGAGCATGAAAGGTGCATGAAATTGCTTGTAGGATTTCCCTTACAATTTTGGGAAGATTCTATAGATATTGTTGTTTATCTAATAAACAGAGGAGCTTCAAGTTCCATGGATGGTGGTATTCCAAAGGAGGCATGGGTAAGTAAAAAGGTAAACTACTCATTTTTAAAGACTTTCGTTCGTGAATCCTGTGTCCACATCAATAAAGAAAATAGAACAAATCTTGAGGAAAAATCAAATAAATGTACCTATATTGGATATGGTGTAAATGATTTTGATTATCACTTATATGATTATGAAATTCCCAAAATCATTAGGAGCAGAGATTTCATATTCCATGAAAAGGTCTTGTATAAGGATCAGATGCAGGGAAAGAAACCAGAAAAGGAAAACAAAGAATACACAGTGCTTGATGAGATCACAGAAAAAGTAAATGTGCCTGAAAATTAGAATGTTCAATAGCCACAACAACCTCAACAACAACATGCACCTAAAACACCTAAAATTTGTGTTAGAAGATCTACCAGGATAAGTAGACGCCCCTAAACGATACTCTCCTTCATTATATTATGTATTCTTAACTGATTCAGGTGATCCGAAAATATATGAAGAAGAAATGTAGGTAGTAACTAGGAATAAGTGTGAGAAAGCCATGGAAGAAGAGATGGAATCCTTTATGTAGAACCAAACTTGGGACTTAGTCAAGTTTCTTGTTGGTAAAAAAACATTGCAAAATAAATGGGTTTACAGGTTGAAGGAAGAAGACGGAGGTAAACAGAGGTATAAGTCTAGACTTGCGGTGAAGGGATTTGAACAAAGGAAAGGTATAGAATTTGATGAATTTTTTTCTCTTTTTGTTAAAATGACTTCAATCAAAACTATTTTAAGTCTAGTGGAAACAAATGATTTTCATCTTGAGTAGTTAGATGTAATGACAACCTTTTGTCCATGGAGATTTGGAGGAATAAATATATATGCAACAACCATAAGGGTATGAGGTCAAAGGGAAGGAGAAATTAGTGTGTAACTTGAAGAAGAGATTGTATGGATTAAAACAAGCTCCAAGGAAATGGTATTTAAAATTTGAGAGGTTTATCTAAGAACAAGGTTATACTAGATGTCACTCTGACCATTATCTCTATTTTAAAAGGAAAAATGATGGCAGCTATATTATATTGCTATTGTATGTAGATAGCATGCTTGTTGCAGGGTCTAACATGCATGAAATAAATGTGCTCAAAGGAAAATTGGAAACTTCATTTTCAATGAAGGATATGGGTGCTACAAAGAAAATCCTTAGTATGAGAATAAATAGAGACATAAAAAATCACAAATTAATGTTGCCTCATAGTGAGTAGATACAAAAGGTGCTGGAAAGATTTAATACATAGAATGAAAAACAATTAGTACACCTTTGGCTATCCATTTCAAACTAAGGAGATGTGTCCCAATACCCAGGAAGAGATGGATTATATGTCTAAAGTTCCATATGCATCAATAGTTGGAAGCTTAATGTATGCAATGGTATGCACAAGGAGTGATATTGCACATGCAGTGGGAGTTGTAAGCATGTATATGAACAATCCAGGAAAAGAGAATTGGATAGCAGTGAAGTGAATTCTCAAATATTTGAGAGGTACCACAAATCAAGTATTATGCTCTGGTGGTTCAAACATTTATCTACAAGGATATGTTGATGCATATATGGAAGGTGATAAAGGTAAGAAGAGGATCACCAGATGGTATGTGTTTACTATAGGTGGAACAACTGTTAGTTGGGTTTCAAAAATGAAAAGTGCTTTTGTACTTTCAACAAAAAAAGTGAATTATGTTGCTACTACAGAGGTTAGTAAAGAGATGATTTAGTTACAAAGGTTTATGGATGAATTGGGTAAGAAGCAGGAAATGGGCAGGTTATACAATGACAACTAGAGTGTCATTCATCTTACAAGGAACTCAAAATTTCATTCCCAGACCAAAAATATGCAACTCAATTACCATTTCATATGATCAGTGTTGGAAGATGGATAGTTGAAGCTGGAAAAGATACACACTAGCTAGAATCCTGCAGATATGTTAACAAAAGTAGGAACCAGAGAGAAACTTAGAAACAGAAACTGAGATTTTTCTCAGTTTCAATTGGTCTTCAAGTATGATGATGAAGATGAGAAATATCCAAGTCCAAAGTGGAAGCACTGTCTAGCAAGTGAATTAGCATCAAAGTTGCTATAATCAGTCTCCAAGTGGGAGATTGTTGGGTGTGGAGCCTCATTATCTTCCTGATTCAGAGGTATTTGTTTCAGCCAAATGTATACCCCAAGAATATTGTACACCCCTCCAAGCGGGGGGGTGTGGGGGG
>APFE031185867.1:35976-64888 GCA_000404065.3 Pinus taeda
TGAAGATAAAAATAGATGAAAAATTGCATTGTAAAATATTGTAATTTCGTAGTCAATCTGGGTTGTTTATTAAGAGGAGGATCTGATGCTAGATGTTACACTAATTTAAAGTTTTTTTCCCTAGAAAGAAACCGTTTGTTTATATGAGAGAATTGTATTGTGACTATGTATTATTATTTTGAACGAGAGAAAGGAAATTACAATGGATTTGCAGTAGGTTGTATCTCTTTATTTTGTTGGACAATATAAAAAGAGGGACTCGTTTTATATCCGTGTCTCTCTTGTTTTATGTGTTTCTATATTTAAGTTTCTGCAATATTGTATGTGTTTCATTACCCCATTAATTGATTTCCAATAGATATTATAAAATACTCTTTTCGATATCTATTCGATGAATTCAAGTATATATATTTATTTCAAAGGACCAATATTTAGCATTTGGTTGATTCGTCCTAGATTAGAGGAAAATATATGAGTTTCAGCTAGTCTATGTTAATTACTAAAGGGATATTTCTACTAATTAATTGATTCTTCTTGCATAAAGCTCTTCATAGAGTGGAGGTTACTTTTGTAGTCAATAACACCTTTTGGTTAGTTGTATTATTAATTAATAAATACATTGGCATTAAAGACTTTTATTTCTAATATTTTAGTAAGTGATTGGCGTATATGATATTATTGGTGATATTTTAAGTGTAAACAATGCTTCTCTTCATATTTCCAAATATCTCTTTGTTTATGCTCTTGTGCAGAAATGTGCAAGAAGTAGGTATTCTCGTATTCTGTTAACCATTGACATTGGAAATTGTTATTAATTGATAATTGCATTAAAGGCTTGTATTTTCAATATTTAAGCAAGTAGTTGACATATATGAAATTATTGGTAATATTTTAATTGTAAATAATACTTATCTTTAGGCTCTTGTGTGGAAGTGCTGTTCTTCGCACTTTGCATTAAACATTTTTAATGCTAATATTATTGGTAATATTTCAGTTATAAATAATGCATATCGATAGTCATTGAGTAAAATTTGTGCAGAGTGCACACAAAGTTGTGTACAAAGACACATTTCATCGAGCAAAAGTTTTGTTTATAGAACACACAGAGTATGGAGAATGTTCAATGTGCGGAAGAAGCTTCCCAGTTTTCATTTTGTGGATAATGACATTATTTATGATTATATTATTGATAATATTTTAAATGTAAATAATGTATACTACTGTTATTGAAGTGATTATGTACAAAAACCACATTTCATGGAGAAAAAGCTTTATTTGTGGGATGTGAGGAAGCGAGGAAAAGGTTCGTTGTGTGCAAAAAGATATCAGGCTTTCATTGTGAGGAACTTTGCATTTCGCATGAAGCTTTCATTACTAATATTTTAGTATATTCCATATTTCTATTTGCAATAACATTGTCTATGCTTATATTATTGATAATATTTTAGTTGTAAATAATTCATACTATTTCTATTTAATTGATTCATTGTATGGAGGAAACTTTGAATCCTTCACTGTGTGGATGTCTGCATGCATTGAAGGCTTTGATTGCTAATATTTTAGTATTAAAAAAGAATATTTTATGCTTATATTATTGATAATATTTTAATTGTAAATAATGCATGTGTTGTATTTTTCAATATGTTTGAAATTAGGCATATGTGTGGAAGTGCGGAGGAAACTTTAAATGTGAGGATCGTTGCACTAGGAACTGAAGGCTTTTACTGCTAATGTTTTAGTATTAAACAATGCATATTTTTGTTCACAATAACACTGAAGAAAGCGTTGGAATTTTACGATATTGTTTCTAATATTTTAGTAATAAATAATGTGTATCTCCATGTCTCTACAGCTAATTAAGTGGGGTCCGCATTTCACTCACATTTTTGTCTTAGCCCATGCTTTTTTCGCACAATGATGTCTGCACAACTTCTTCTGCACATTCTATATCTAGAAACGCTTCTTCCATGCATGCTCTGGGCTAGACTCCACCAAAGCAAGTAGCTATTTTAGTAAGTGATTGGTGTATACAAAAATACTAGTAATATTTTATTGTAAATAATGCTTATCTTCTTATTTTTGAATATTTCAAATATCTCTTAGTTTAGGCCCTTGTGAAGAAGTGTTTTTTGTGCAGATCACTAGACGCTTTTTTTCCCAATATTATTGGTAATATTTTAGTTATAAACAATACATATTGGTATTCAATTGAGTAAAAGTTGTTCGGAGTGCATACAAAGTTATGTACCAAACCACATTTCATTGATCAGAAGCTTTGTTTATAAGACATGTAGAAGTGTTGATTGTCAGTGTTTAATTATGTTTCTTTGTGTACTAATGTATCAATTTGTCATTCTACATTTTCGATACTACGATTATACTTTTTGCTTATGCTAGACTATGCAAGTGAAAAAATAAATGTATTGCCTCGATTAATCATTATCGCTTTTGAAACTTCATTTTGCGAGACATACTTTGCCTTTGGCACATTATTCATTGCGGATAGTAAAAAAAAATTCTTAGCTTGGACAAGTGTTCTACGGTATAACTATATCTGCAAAAATTCTAAATGAGAAAAAGTTTAAAAATTAACCAAAGAAATGATTTTCCCTAGCGCATAAAGGAGTTGTGTCTACGTATAGTTATTAGAAAATTATTATACAGATAACATTCACTTTTTGAAAAGAAAAAACCATGGTTGATTGATATATTCCAAAATACATCTTCTATTTTCGATTGAGCTTGAACGGTATCTCCAATCTGTATTAGCTTTGGTTGTTTTATGTTCAACATTTTGTGTTTTTTATACGATATTTAGAGATATCAATCAAGCACAATTGAAATTAAAAGGTGTGTTCATATATGCTTCGACATCCTATGCAAATTCTTTATTTTGTGCAGATTCAGAGCTCTATGCAATTGCTTTTCTAGATATCTATTGTAAGGTTGCTAAATATATGTTAATTAATATATGTCGTTAAATAGAGCAAAGAATTATAGTAAGAATTGTAAAATAAATTGTAGTCATAATAAAATGTCATTAACCATGTGAATATCTCCGATTTGTACAATATCATATTCAAAGCATAGTCTTAAAAGACAAAACTGCTGAATATAATTGAAATTGTGCAAAGAAAATTGTAAAATAAATGCATTTGTTGTAATGGAAATTGGGGTTCTGCTTCCTTCAACAACAATTGCATCCATAAAACAACAAATTGTAAATAACAATTAGAAAAGATCAAAATAACATAATCAACAAAGATAAATTCTCTTATATTGGTTAACAGAAAAATCGAATGTTGAACAATTTGAAAATACTCACAATTTGCAAAATTGTTTTTCGTGACTATGCTTCTGTAAGATGTATTACAACTTGTCAAGATAGTTATGATGATGATTAAATTATGATTCAAAAATAACATATGTTGTTTTCTTTCAATTCATTTGTTGTTGTTATAACAATCATGGTAATTTCTTCGTATTTGGATACAGTTTGTGTCAAATTGCTTACTGTCACTTCCCCTGTCTTTACGTCATCAATATTGCATCAAAATCACTGGGGTAATGAAAAATATAGATAACAACGTATCTAGATAAAAATTATGATGATTAAAAATCTAGATAATAGTTTATCAAGATAACGATTTATTTAGGGACGTGCCATAAATCTATCATTATGATGCTTTTCCTACAAGGTATTAGTTTGATGTTCTACATTATCGACACTCTAATTATCTTTTTTTCTTGTACTAGATTGTGCAAATGAAAAATTAAACAAATTGCATCAAATTACTTATTGTCACTTTTTGCACTTTCGCTCTCCTAGACATACTCAATAACATAGTAGTGGGGAGCAACATTGTTTATAGGTGTTGACATGAACAAAAGTAATTTTGTAATTTTTTTTATTAAAAAACTTGTTTATGAGTGAAAATGTGCATTAATTATGTGGAATGTTTTTTATTGTGCAGAGTGAGAAGTTCTATAAGATGAAAGCATGAAAACTTCCTCCGCCCAATAGATTTCCTCTACAGCCTTGCACATATGCCTATTTACACAAGGATAACCATAAACAAATATTTTACTATTTGAAAAGAATAACCTTTAATAAATTGATCAAAAAAGTCTTTAGTGAAAAAGAAGTTGATTCTTTTGGAGTGTGGAAACCTCCCTCCTACATGTTAGAGCCTAGATTTACCTCAGGCTGAAAAGGTAAGCTTCTAGGTCCACATCAAACCACGCTCAACCTCGTAGCTAGCCCTACGAGGACAGGGGAGGGCTCTCTCCGAGTCAATCTCAGCTAAAGATAATTGATGGGGCTTGAGATGACTAGTTTAACAATTGAGCTTAGGCTAGGTATAAAGTACAAGAATTTGATTTGAGTTTTTTGGGGGTTTTGAGTTGGAAAATGGGAGAGGCAAATTTGGGTCCGGGGATGAGGCACATTTTTTGCAAAGTTCTGATTGGGGCAAGGAAGGAAATTGTTTTGATGCTTTAGAGTGAATAAATGGATGGATCAGACCAGTGAGAAGGCAAGGAGGGAAAGAGAGTCTCAAGAGTCCTCCTCAAATAGATGAAAACATTGAAAATTAAACAAACTTCAAAGTAGAGCACAACAATCTAGTGAATTCTACCTTAATCACTCATTTGTTTAATTTCAGAAGAAAAGAGAAGGGAAAATGATACACATAAACATCAATGAACTTACAATTACATAGAGAAACACACCATCAAAACAAAAAGCCACATGGATCCCAAAAAGTGCTGCAAAACCCTGGTCTTTCCTTAGCCAAAAATGCAGAGATAGAATGTACAATGATGTTCCAAGAAATCCCAAGTGTCCAACCCTGAAAATGACTCAGAAAATACATGATATAGACCATCCTAACCCATTCCCATGCCTATAGGGGTCGAGCTCATCATTCTAGGAGCTGTTTCAACCAATTCTAAACAAATCACTGAAATCTAGGCAATCAAACAACTTGCCTCTATAAGGTAGGAAACTCATTCATTCATTAAATTTTCACTTTTTAGTGAATGAATCCTCTAGAACAAGTAATAGGTGCCAAAATTACATCATAGTCATTAAGTTACATCAAGATAGGTCAATAATTACATCAAAAAGAAAAACTAGTCAAAATTGGCAGAATTTCTGAGCTGGAAGGTGAAAATTTTGGCAAAAATCCTCTATGCGCCGCGCTTGATTCTCTATGAATCATGCCATTTTGGAGCTGAATTTGAGGCCCTTCCCGGAGTCCAAATTGAGCCCAAGATATCTTGTTGGAAAGCACTGCCCGTCTAATTTCCAACCCAAGTAAAAATTTTCAGTTTGGTGTCCATTTGCCCCTCCAAAACTTCAATCTCCCAGGACTGTTTCCTGTGTGTCAAAATAAAGGCAAAGAGGTCATTTTTTGAGTTTTTTTGACCTCTTGGGGATTCAAAACGTGCCCAAACTTCCTATCCATGCACCAGAAGTCATGATTTTTCATGCCAAATCCAAAAATATAAAGTTTTTGCAAGTTGGAGCCCTCTAGCAAAAGCGAAGCGCCACGTGGCGCGGCGCATAGGGAGGCAAAACCTATTTTTGAGTGCAAAAATTTTCAAAAATGCAAAAATTGCTCCAAATTTCTTGAAATTTGGGCTATACCTTCTCTATCAAGTGTCATGCTGGGCTAAAGGGGCTTCGACCAATATTCGAAGGCGATCATGCTCCTTTTTCCTCTTTTGCTTCTTTATTGCCTTCTTCAATTTTGCCTTTAGATTTCATATTCGTGCCTTGGAACTCATATTAGGCACCCTGTAATGGAAAGCCATGTGTCTCAACAATGCTTTGCCCCTATCAGCCTTTTCCACCAGTCTCTCCAGGTGGATTTTGATTCTCTTGAGCCAAGACTCCCGATCATTATTAATCTCTTGCTCAAGTGAAGTGAGCTCAATCCTTCTCCTTTGGGCAGCTTGGCGATTCTCGTGGATGTTTTGCAACTCCATGATTGCTTGCTGATCTTCGAGCTGTTTGTTCCTCTGCTCCAAGTATTTCATAGTCCACTTAGCCCTCTCCAAGTCAAGGGACAAGGCTGTGATCTCTGTCTGCTGCTCTTGGATGATCTCTCTAAGATGTGCATTTTGCGAGCCCGTGTCTGTAACATCATCTTGAATGAGAATGAAGTTAGTCTCTCGCTCACCTGAAGGCCCCTCATCCTGCATTGGCCTCTTGCCTCTGTCCTGTACCTGTGATGCTGATGTCAGAAGCGAGGCCCCTTCCACCCCAGGTGGAGATAATACTTGCTTTGCTGCTGCAAATAACTTCCTTGTGCCCTTCTGATAAGTAATGAAGACCGATATAGTAGCAGTGTGTGGATCATGGCCTTCTTGCTGATGAGAAGGTCCACCAGTCTCATGCCCAACCTCTGAAGGTCCCTGTGAAACTCTGAAAAAGTCACGAGAGATGAAATCATCCCAAGTGATGCCCTGTAATCCAAGCTGATGAACCACCAAAATCTTGATGAGAGCAAAATGGAAAATACTGTTAAACTGCTGCTTAGGGGTCTTTTGCTGCACAAGGGTAGTCATCTTCTCTATGTTCCGGCATATGAAATAAGGAATGTTCATCATCCTTACCTGGGTGAAATGCATGAGAAACCTGATGTGATAAGCATATAGTCGGGAGAAGTGACCTTCACAACTGAAATACTTCATGATTAATTTCATTAATGGAGCATATTCATCTTTGAGATATCGAAAAGGGAACACTCTCTTGATCTGCCTCAAGAAACCGGGTTTAATATATGGCTCATAATGTTTCCAGTCAATCTTCTGCCTCTTGTTCCATGGTTCTCCAATGTTAGGTATGTCGGTTGCTAATGAGATAGAATCTGGTGTAAGTGTGAAAGTGACACCAGCCAAAGTAACTCGATTACCATGTAAATGTAATACAAATAAGCGAGCCAACTCATGATGGACTTGAACAGTAGCAACCTTCTCACAAAATTCATAACATGACTGAAACTAGAAACAAGAGACGACAAGAGGGTAGGCCTGCAATTCTGTAAGGGTGGTCGGTTCTTCTCTAACATGTCTACCACCTTTATGAGGCCTCCGGGGTGCATGTCCCTCCATGGGTGAGTCACTTTGGGTCTCTACTTCATAATCGGATGAATGACCAGATGACATAACTGTTGCTATACAAACTGCCTTGGAGAAATAGATGTTGGTGATAAAACTGTGTTGGACTTCTCTTTTGTGATGTGGTTGAATTCTACCACCAAGGGGAAAAAATGCATCAAGGGACTGTTAGGATGGGGGAAAATAGTAAGGGATTAGGGACGTTTGGGACAAATTTGTTTAGGAGGGTTTGGGAATTTTGTATAGGGTAGTTTTTGGGGTTTTTACATTGGAAATGTGTGGAAGGGAATTGGGGATAGGGGTTTAGTAATTTTTTGGGGATAGGGAAGAATGAAATTAGGGAGAAATGGAATAAGGGAGAAGGGAATGATGGAAATAAGGGAGAAATGGGATGGAGGAGTGATTTTGGTAGCAAAACATTGATTTTGAAACCCTAACAACAAGTTTCCTTGAGGTATTTTAGAGGTAGGGTTTAAGATTTTTGTTTCAACCGTTATCATCCATAAACCACCATAACTTATCACAAAATTGGATGAAACATCAAGATAAAGACTCTACCTGGCAAATCCATGCAAGTTATGGGCAATTTGGAGAAATTTTAAGCAATTTCGAGCTTTCAGGTGTATGCACTGCGCCGCATACCCAATGCGTCGCATCATCCTAGTGCGTCGTGCCCATGTTAATTTGCACCGTGCGTTCTCTCCCAGTGTGCCGCGCCACCTACTCTATGCGCCGCGCTGATCAAGTTTCATCCAACTTCACCCAAATTGCGCACTTACTCAACCAATTTTCTTTGAATTGCTTCTCTTTGATTTTGGCATGAAAATGACATTGATCCTCATTGAAATAGCTTTATTAAGACATGGATTTGATTTTTGACTCTCCAAAACCCATCTTTGTAATGCTTGGCATTGGCACTTTTTCACATTTGAATACAACTCAGTTTTTTTTTAAAATTTCCTTTTTTATTTTTTGACTGAAATGAGGAAATTATTGGCAATTTTTTACAGGGATAGCTGACATGGAATTTGGCAAAGGAGACCAGGGTTGCACCTGAAGAATTCAACAACTCGATTTTTTTTTGAAAATTATTACAAAAAACGAAATGTTGAATTTTCTTCAAAACAGAGTTTTGAAGAAAAGTCATAATCCATCCATATGACGATGAAAATATTTCAAATGAAAAGTTATTAAGAAACTCCCCCTGTCCTGCTGGCATTATTGGACATCTTGAAGACACAATTTGTGAAACCCTAGACCTAGTGACTGAAATGACTCTTGCTGATCAAAAGACTAAAACAGGGCTGTAAGTGACTCAAAAACTTGATTTTGATGAACAGACCTGAGCCAACAGTGCAAGGCATGAGGGGTAATGAATAACAAGACCCTTCCATCAGATTATGACATGCCCGACTCTAACATTGGCTCCAATGGGGATGGTAGCTCCTTATAGGTGCCAAGAATGACAGATCTCTGGAAGAGCTAGACAGTGCCTTCGTCCATTGGGCTATGGAGTCCATTATTTTGACAAATTAACACAAGACCTTTGACTCATTAATTGACTCAAACTTGACTCGAACTGACTCAATTATGAAACCAAAATGACTGAAAAACTGACTTGACAATTTGAACCCAAAACAGAAACCTTTCTTCAGAATTATAGCCTTCACTTCGGGCCCCAAACTGAAGAAAAGATCCCAGCACACTCTTGCAATGAAACTAAAATTAAAATGATATGTACAATGACAATGTAGGCAGCAGAAAATTTCTCAGAAATGATACCGCTTGAGCATCCGACCATTGGCTGGCCCTCTAGGACATTCTTCCCCATTCAGTTCCTTTAAAAGAAACGCATTCTGACCACGATATGCAGCAATTTTGAAAGGACCTTTCCAGATATTTTCAAACTTATCGTGCTTACCCTTTTCCTCATTTCTTGCATCCCATTTCAGCACCACTTCCTCCAATTGGAGTTTTTCCACCTTCGCTTTTCTATCATAGATCTTCTTAATCTTCTCCTGCAACTTGGATGTGGTTTGGAAAACCTCTTCTCTTGTCTGCTGCAAATGGACCATTTGATTTAGTCTTTGCTACATAGGATCTTCCTCACTGTCGGCCTCTTGAATAAGTTTGACTACCAGAGCTGCTAGAGAGGTAGGAAACACTGTATCAACTCCATAAACAAGCTCAAAGGGGGACATACCAATGGATTTCTTTTGGCTGACCCGATCTACCCAAAGTGCATTGACCAACTTCTTATGCCAACTCTTCTTGTTAATTTCCAGCAACTTTTAAATGATTTTGACTAAAGATTTGTTAGAAGACTCCGCCAAACCATTTCCTTGCGGATGATAGGAAGTTGAGTGACCCAAAATAATTTTAGACTTGTTACAAAACTCAATCATCCTCTTCGATTTGAAAGCTATTGCGTTGTCAGTGATTAACTTATTCGGGAAACCAAAATGAGACAAGATGTTATTCTCAAGGAATGAAATAATTATTGCATCCGTAGCTTGTTTGGTGGGAATTGCTTCGATCCATTTTGTGAAATAATCTGTTGCCGTGAGAATCCATCGATGCTGACCGGAAGAAGCGTGATGAATTTCGCCAATGAAATCCAACCCCCACTGCTGAAAAGGGGCACTCACCTCAATGGGCTTAAGCGGCAAAGGATGTAATTTCTGCCTTCCTTCAAAAATATGAAATTTATGACAGCTCTTGACAACCTTATATACATCAGCAAACAATGTCGGCCAATAGTATCCCGCTTGCAGAATTTTGTTTGCCGTTGTTTTCCAAAAAAGGTGACCGCCATGATCTCCTTTGTGGAAATCCTCCATGACCTGCTTTTCTTCTTCTTCCACCAAACAATTCAATAGAACACCACCGGGATCTTTCCAATAAAGTGCATAATTTAGAATGCAAAAATTAGCAGCCTTTAGTTTGAGAGTTATACTTTTGTTTTTAGTCATGCCGGGTGGTGGTGACAAATTCTGCAGCACATATATGATATCTGAATACCACGGGGAAAGAACAAACATTTCAGATACCTAAATTGACGAACCTTCCTCATTTTCATCGGACATATCAGCGATCAGATTTATGTCTAAGGCGTGCAAGTTTGATTCAGCCATTAACTTTGCCAATCCCTGTCCTTTAACAAGCTTGGTGGGCTTTATCTCCACATCGTACTCTAACAAAGCTGCAACCCACTTGCCTCGTCTTCCTTCCAAATCGGTCTGCACTAAAACATCTTTGACAACAGCATTAGGAACGTAAGCCAAAGTATAAGAATGCAAAATATATACCCGAAAATCTTTCAATGCTTTCACAAGTGCAAGGGCTTGCTTTTCAATGATGTTGTGCTTCAAGGCTGCATCTCTTATAGTTCGGCTGAAAAAAGCAATTCGTATTTCATACTCATATCTTTTTTGCATTAATACAACTGCCCTTGTGTGCTTCGGAGCAAAAGAAAACAATATAAAATCCTGAGTGTAGTCCGGGCTGATTAGAACTGGAGCTGAAGAAAGAGCTAATTCGACTAAGTTGAAAGATTTTACAGCCTCTTCCGTCCACTTCACTTGGCTATCCTTCTTAAGCATGTTTGTAATCTCTCTGAGATGTTCAGCAAGGTTAGGCACAAACCAGCGTAAAAATTCATCTTACCATTAAAATATTGAATCTCCTTCTTGTTCCGGGGAAGATCAATTTGATAAATTGCTTCTACACGTGCTGGATCAATATGAATGCCATCTTTTGATATAATGTGCCCAAGTAGTTTGCCCTCATCCATTGCAAACAAGCTTTTCTTTGGATTTAGCAACACACCATATTTTCTACACTTTTGAAAGACAATTTTCAAATGATACATGTGTTCTTCATCTGATTTGGAAAACACGGTCAGTTGATCAAGGTACACAACCAAAAATACATCCTTCTCATTTGCGAAAGCCAAGTCCATTGCCCGCTGAAATGTGGCACCCGCGTTCTTCAAACTAAAAGACATTTTAACGTAATGAAAAGTTCCCCACATAGTGGTGAACGCTGTTTTATCTTGGTCATCTTCATGGACCAAAATTTGGTTATATCCAGAATAACCATCGAGTAGTGACATTCGAGATGCTCGAACTACTCGCTGAAGTATATGATCCATTTTGGGCAATGGATAATTGTCCTTCAAGGAAACTTTATTGAGATTCCTAAAGTCAATGCACAAGTGAATCTCACCTGTCTTCTTTCGTACGAGCACCAAATTAGAGATCTAGTCAGAAAATCGAATGGGAACAATGATTCCTGATTTGTACAACCTGTTTATCTCCTTCTCAATTGATGGCATCAGTTTTGGATTTAGCCTTCTCAACTTCTGTCTAAAAGGCTTCTAATTGGGCTTAATGGGAATAGTGTGTTGAATTATATTGGTATCATATGTTTTCAAGTCAGAATAATCCCAAGCAAACACATCAGTAAACAATGACAACAAACTGATATATTTGGCTTTGACCTTTTGTGGCAATGCTTTGGACAATTTTACCATTTTTGGATTTGCAGCTGTTCCGATATTGACCTCTTCAACACCCTTTTCTGTTGGCTGCAATGCTGGCTTGTGGGCTATGTCATCTTGATCAAAGAGTTCTTCTAAAGGTATCAAGCCTTTAAGAATTATGTTATCCTTTAGCTGCAACACTTCCATTTGATTGATCTTCACATCATCTTCACCATCATCGTGTTCTACATCAATTGAAGTATCTTTGAACTTACCTTTGTTTTGCAGAAAATCATCAATTTCCTCATCGTCTTGGAAAACTTGCCAATATCTCTGGTTGTCCAGGACAGTCAGATGATGCTTGACATGGATTTCTAATTTATTTCTTGAGTTCATAGGAATCTTCAAACTACTTGCTGCCGTAGCAAGTGCATCAGCAATGCCATTTTGAATACGAGGCACACATGTCAAGGTATAATCTGAAAACAATTTCAGGATGTCTAGGACTGCATTTCGGTAAGCTTGCATCCAAGGATGCTTTGCTTGATATTCACCTTTAACTTGCTTAATCACCAATTCATAGTCACCATATACTGCAATCCTCTTAGCATTCAACTTTTTTAGAATTTTTAGGCCAGCAATCAAAGCTTCGTACTCAGCCTCATTGTTCGAACAATCAAAAGCTAACTTGTAAGAACATACCCACACATTACTAGGCACTTTGTTCGGGGTGGAGAGAGGACTGCGTACCCAAATACCAATTCCAGCACCATCATTTCCCACTGCACCATCGAAATCCATGGTCCACAGGCCCTCTTCATCTTCTTCTAAGTGCTGAAACATTGCTGGCTCTGTTTTTCCTGCTTGTTGTCGATTATCTTCAACTAATTTCTCAACGGTGGTTTGCTATTATTGTCCTTCTTTCTTCAAAATTTCTTTGAAATTCTCTGTTATTTCTGGAATACTTTCTGCTTCTACTAACTGACTATCTATATCATTGAAACTATCTGAATACAAAACAGAAGACTCTAGATTTGTATGTACATAATTGATCAGATGATTGATCAGTTTCTCCTTGCTTGTAATCATGTATTTCATTTTTTGTTCCCAGTACGATTTTCTCATTTGGCCAAATACAGGAATTGTTGCATAGGAGAAATCTAGTTGTAATGTCCCTTTCAATTTCGCTCCTCAAGACCTGGAAAGAAGCATACCAAACCTGGGAGGAATGTCCGCCACAACAATATCCATCAAAACATTCTTCCTTGGGATTTGATCCAGACTTACAACCAAGTCTTTGATGAGCCCAATACATCTCACTCTGCTAGAATCAAATGAAAAGAGATCATGGTATTTCCTAGTGATGTCCAAACCCAACTTCTCCATGATAGCTTTCGGCATAATATTTTGGGAAGCTCCGGAATCGAACATAGCATTATGCAACACAAAATTGTGCACCCTTAAACTGATATAAAAAGGTGGCACATCACTATCTGGAGACTCACCATTCAATGCTGGCCCAAAAATTAATTCAGGTTGATCATCTTTGACATTCACCATATCAGACATTGGATCAAAATTCAAAATTTTTGAAACTTGCCCTCTATAACTGTTGTTCCTCATTATTTCAGTCAAGGGAATGGATACCTTCAATTTAGAAATTTCATTTTCTAAACTAAAAGCTGAAATCCTTTCTACCTCTTTGACTGGGACATCTTTGTTTTCCTTTTCCTTCGATGCAATTGGCTGATTTGATTTTTCTTCTGATGGTGATTTGCTAATATTAGGATAAACTGCCTCTTTCCCTTTCTTTTGTACAACAGGTGAATCATTCTTTGATGTTGAAGCTTCTTTCCTCTTTTGAATTGGGTTAACAGACACCTGTTTCTAAGTGAATATTGACGTTGATGGGTGGAAAAAGCATTCATATAACCTCTTTGGTACTCATCTGATTCTTCTTCCAAAACCATGTCATTTGCTAGAATGAAATCTGCATCTTCGTGTATAGCTGAACTTTCTACGTACTCCTCCTCTTTAGTAATATAGATTGGCATATCATCTGGAGTAAAGAAGTGATTTTCTTCTCTAATGACATTCTCCTCCTCTTCTGACTCCAGACCAAGTACCACATTCTGCTGTAAAGGTGGTTGTACGGGCTACTGGGTTGTCTGGTCATGGGTTCGCTGTTCTCTTTGTTTAATTCTATATTGTGGCTGCTACTAGCCACGGAAGTTAGGATTTCTAACTTGTGGCTTAGGTTTATCAAGTTTCACCCTTTCAATCATCTGGTTGACCTTCCAAAGTAATTGATTTGTCGAAGATGACTCTTCTTTTATTGTGACTTCTTTTCTGCTCTTGCTCTAGCCCTCTTGGCCAGCAGATTTTCCTCAACGTTGACCATGATCTTTTTCATATCTTCCATTGTGGCAGGTTCTCTCTCTCTCTTATTTGATAAGCCATGTCAGCATCAAAACCATCTGGAAACTTCATCATGTTTAGCCCCACGGGTGGCCTTAAATGATTAGGAATTTCTTTGTAAATTGAATTGAATCTAATGTAGTAATCTTGAACGGACTCACTGACATTTCGCTTGATATGCTCATATTCCTGAAGGTTCTGAAGAGGATTTTTCTTGATTTCCCAACGATCTAAGAATTGTCTTTGTAGTTGTAGCAATACTAGTAGCGGGTAAAGCTCTGAACCATTTCCTAACTTCACCACTAAATGTTTGTGCAAACAACCTCATTGTTACATTTTCTGCATCGATCTCATGAAGGTCACAAAAATTTGCCATTCTATCCACATGTAGTTGAGCGGTAGTGCTATGAGGAGTGCCATCAAACAAAGGAATTTTGCTTTGATAATCTGTAGGCATATCATCTCAAACTTGAGGCAGCGCGAGAGGTGCAAAACGGAAAACCATCACTCTTGGAGGATTTGGTCTGGGGGATGTTGGGGGAGTAGGTGCAGCCGATGTGTGAGGTGTATGAGGTGGGGTGTGCGGATGAGAAGCAATTTTGGATGTAGAAGGAGTAGATGAAGGCAAATTTACTGCAGACTTTTGATATGTGATAATAGGCTGCACATGGATAATGGGAATGAAGGGCGGTTTGGTGGGACTCTTTGGGTTGAATGCCATGACGAAAGATCCAATGGTGGCAGATGTAGCTTCTAGGAAATCAGCGATATTTGAAGCCTCAATTTTAGTCTGGAGCTGTCTTAAATAAAATTCTCAATGGACTTGTTAGATTTTTCAATTTAAAGTGCTGCAGCAAAGTCTGGATTTGGGACTATGGAACTAACAACACTTTCGGATTTGGTTTCAAACAATGATAACTCAAAACGTGCATCAAAATCAAGCTCTTCAAGATACTTGAAAATTGAAGGGCATGAACGGGATTTGAACACGGGAGTCTTAGAACTCTCTTGACGAAGAAGTCTTGGAATCAAATTGGGATTTGCGTAGAAAGGGGGAGGATTTGGATCTAGATTAGCTCTGGTATGTCTTCTTGAAGCCAGTGTGGTATTTTCAAATGATCAAATGGACATAAACAACTATCTCAACCTATCAAATCCTAAGCTTATCATCCATAACTTAGAATCATCACATGTACTGGGGTGTTTTCCAGTTAGATTTCCTGTTAATGAGACTAGACCGGAGATTGACTAAAGTAATGTTTATCTACTTGCGCTAATGCAAAGGAAAAGCGTTTCGAAGGCTACCTGGCTAATCTTCAGACTCTGTCTGTAGTTTAAAAATGAAGATTACTAACAAACAATCCAATTAGTTTCCCAGTATGGTCGCCACTATGTTAGAGCCTAGATTTACCTCAAGCTGAAAAGGTTAGCTTCAAGGTCCACATCAAACCACGCTCAGCCTTGTAGCTAGCCCTACGAGGACAGGAGAGGGATCTCTCTGGGTCAATCTCAGCTAAATATAATCAATGGGGCTTGAGATGGCTAGTTTAACAACTGATCTTAGGCTAGGTATAAAGTACAAGGATTTGATTTGAGTTTTTTTGGGGTTTTGAGTTGGAAAATGGGAGAGGCAAATTTGGGTCCGGGGATGAGGCACAATTTTTCCAGAGTTCTGATTGGGGTAAGGAAGGAAATTGTTTTGATGCTTTAGAGTGAATAAATGGATGGATCACACCGGTGAGAAGCCAAGGAGGGTAAGAGAGTCTCAAGAGTCCTCCTCAAACAGATGAAAACATTGAAAATTAAACAAACCTCAAAGCAGAGCACAACAGTCCAGTGAATTCTACCTTAATCACTCATTTGTTTAATTTCAGAAGCAAAGAGAAGCGAAAATGATACACATAAACATCAATGAACGTAAAATTACATAGAGAAACACACCATCAAAACACAGAGCCACATGGATCCCAACAAGTGCTGCAAAACCCTGGTCTTTCCTTAGCCAAAAATGCAGAGATAGAATGTACAATGTTGTGCCAAGCAATCCCAAGTGTCCAACCCTAAAAATGACTCAAAAAATACATGATATAGACCATCGTAACCCATTCCCATGCCTCTAGGGGTCGAGCTCATGATTCTAGGATCTATTTCAACCAATTGTAAACAAAGCACATAAATCTAGGCAATCAAACAACTTGCCTCTATAAGGTAGGAAACTCATTCATTCATTAAATTTTCACTTTTTAGTGAATGAATCCTCTAGAACAAGTAAATAGGTTCCAAAATTACATCATAGTCATCAGGTTACATCAATATAGGTCAATAATTACATCAAAAAGAAAAACTAGTCAAAACTGGCAAAATTTCTGAGCTCGAAGATGAAAAATTTGGAAAAAATCCTCTATGCGTTGCCCCCGATTCTCTATGTGTCGCACCACTTTGGAGCTGAATTTGAGGCCCTTCCCAGAGTCAAAATTGAGCCCAAGATAGCTTTTTGGAGAGCCCTACCTGTTTGCTTTCCAACCCAAGTGCAATGTTTAAATTTGGTGTCCATTTCCCCCTCCAAAACTTCAATCTCCCAGGACTGCTTCCTATGTGTCAAAATAAGGGCAGAGAGGTCATTTTTTGAGTGTTTTTGACCTCTTGGGGACTCAAACCTTGCCCAAACTTCTTGGCCATGCACCAACAATAATTATTTTTCATGCCAAACCCAAAAATATAAAGTTTTTGCAATTTGGAGCCCTCTAGCAAAAGCGAGTGCCACGTGGCGCGACGCATAGGGAGGCAAAACCTGTTTTTCAGTGCAACAATTTTCAAAAATGCGAAAATTGCTCCAAATTTCTTGAAATTTGGGCTATACCTTCTCTATCAAGTGTCATGCCAGGCTAAAGAGGCCTCGGCCAATATCTGAAGGCGATCATGCTCCTTTTGCCTCTTTTGCTTCTTTATTTCATTTTTCAATTTTGCCTTTAGATTTCTTATTCGTGCCTTGGAGCTCATATTTCGTGCCCTGTAATGGAAAGCCATGTGTATCAACAATGCTTTGTCCCTATCGTCTTTTTCCAGCAGTCTCTCCAGGTGGATGTTGATTCTCTCGAGCCAAGACTCTCAATCATCATTAATCTCTTGCTCCAATGAAGTGAGCTCAATACTTCTCCTTTGGGCAGCTTGGTGATTCTCGTGGATGTTTTGCAACTCCATGATTGCTTGCTGATCTTAGAGCTATTTATTCCTCTGCTCCAAGTATTTCATAGTCCACTTATCCCTCTCCAAGTCAAGGGACAAGGCTGTGATCTCTGTCTGCTTCTCCTGGATGATCTCTCTAAGATGTGCATTTTGCGAGCCCATGTCTGTAACATCATCCTGAATGAGAATGAAGTTAGTCTCTCGCTCACCTGAAGGCCCCTCATCCTACATTGGCCTCTTGCCTCTGTCCTGTACCTATGATGATGATGTCAGAAGTGAGGCCCCTTCCACCCCGGGTGGAGATAACACTCGCATTGCTGCTGCAAATAACTGCCTCATGCCCTTCTGATAAGTAATGAAGACCGATATAGTAGCAGTGTGTGGATCATGGCCTTCTTGCTAATGAGAAGGTCCACCAATCTCATGCCCAACCTCTGAAGGTCCCTGTGAAACTCTGAAAAAGTCACGAGAGATGAAATCATCCCAAGTGATGCCCTGTAATCCAAGCTGATGAACCACCAAAATCTTGATGAGAGCAAAATGGAAAATACTGTTGAACTGCTGCTCAGGGGTCTTGTGCTGCACAAGGGTGGTCATCCTCTCTATGTTCCGGCATATGAAATAAGGAACGTTCATCATCCTTACCTGGGTGAAATGCATGAGAAACCTGATGTGATAAGCATATAGTCGAGAGAAGTGACCTTCACAACTGAAATACTTCATGATTAATTTCATTAATGGAGCATATTCATCTTTGAGATATTGAAAAGGGAACACTCTCTTGAGCTGCCTCAAGAAACCGGGTTTAATATATGGCTCATAATGTTGTTGGTCAATCTTCTGCCTCTTGTTCCATGGTTCTCCAATGTTAGGTATGTCGGTTGCTAATGAGATGGAATCTGGTGTAAGTGTGAAAGTGACACCAGCCAAAGTAACTCGATCACCATGTAAATGTAATACAAATAAGTGAGCCAACTCATGATGGACTTGAATTGCAGCAACCTTCTCACAAAATTCATAGCATAGCTGAAACTGGAAACAAGAGACGGCAAGAGGGTAGGCCTAAAATTTTGTAAGGGTGGTCGGTTCTTCTCTAACATGTCTGCCACCTTTATGAGGCCTCCGGGGTGCATGTCCCTCCATGGGTGAGTCACTTTGGGTCTCTACTTCATAATCGGATGAATGATCAGATGACATAACTGCCGCTATACATACTGCCTTGGAGAAATAGATGTTGGTGATAAAACTGTGTTGGACTGCTCTTTTGTGATGTGGTTGAATTCTGCCACCAAGGGGAAAAAATGCAACAAGGGATTGTTAGGAAGGGGGAAAATAGTAAAAGATTAGGGAATTTTGGGACAAATTTGTTTAGGAGGGTTTGGGAATTTTGTATAGGGTAGGGTTTGGGGTTTTTACATTGGAAATGTATGGAAGGGAATTCAGGATAGGGGTTTAGTAATTTTTTGGGGATAGGGCAGAATGAAATTAGGGAGAAATGGAATAAGGGAGAAGGGAATGATGGAAAGAAGGGAGAAATGGGATGGAGGAGTGAGTTTGGTAGCAAAACATTGATTTTGAAACCCTAACAACAAGTTTCCTTGAGGTATTTTAGAGGTAGGGTTTAAGATTTTTGCTTCAACCGTTATCATCCATAAACCACCGTAACTTATCACAAAATTGGATGAAACATCAAGATAAAGACTCTGCCTGGAAAGTCCACGCAAGTTATGGGAAATTTGGAGAAATTTTACGCAATTTTGGGCTTTTAGGTGTATGCGTCGCGCCGCATACCCAATGCATCGTGTCGTCCCAGTGCGCCACGCCCGTGTTAATTGCACTGTGCGTTTGCTCCCAGTGCACCGTGCCCCTCCAGTGCGTCGCACCACCTGCTCTATGTGCCACACCGGTCAAATTTCATCCAACTTCACCCAAATTGTGCATTTACTCAACCAATTTGCTTTGAATTGATTCTCTTTGATTTTGGCATGCAAATGACATTGATCCTCATGGAAATAGATTTATAAAGACATGGATTTGATTTTTGACTCTCCAAAACCCATCTTTGTAATGTTTGGCATTGGCACTTTTTCACATTTGGAATACAACTTAGTTTTTTTTTTTTTTTTTTTTTTTTTCCTTTTTGATTTTTTGACTGAAATGATGAAATTCTTGGCAATTTTTTGCAGGGATAGCTAGCATGGAATTTGGCAAAGGAGGCCATGGTTGCGCCTAAAGAATTCAACACCTGGAATTTTTTTTGAAAATTATTACAAAAAACGAAATGTTGAATTTTCTTCAAAACAGAGTTTTGAAGAAAAGTCATAATCCATCCATATGACGATGAAAATATTTGAAATGAAAACTTATTAAGAACCTCCCTCTGTCCTGCTGGCATTATTGGACATTTTGAAGACAATTTGTGAAACCCTAGACCTAGTGACTGAAATGACTCTTGTTGATCAAAAGACTAAAACAGGGTTGTAAGTGACTCAAAAACTTGATTTTGATGAACAGACCTGAGCCATCAGTACAAGGCATGAGGGGTAATGAATAACAAGACCCTTCTGTCAGATTATGGCATGCCCCTAGTGGAATGCAACTGAGTGAATCGAGCGAGACACCTAAAAATGAAATGCAATAAGAGAAATGATCTCTGACTCTCACACTAGAGATAGATTTCAGTGTGCAGAGAGGTTTCATTGGGGATAAAGAAAGTCTAATAAACATTAAATAACAGAGAAACAATTGATCATTAATGTTTTCTAGTGTATTGATTCTCTTGGACCATTCAACTTTGATTTTCCTCATTCGATTAGCATTTGGAAGTTCTTGGCTTCTCTTGTCCAAATCAGGAAACAATTCAAGCCTTTGACTAAATAATAAACATTAATTTATTGGAACAAGGACTTTAATAAATATTAACTAAAAAACATCACTATTTCATTTTAAATAACATAAAAACTATTCATCATCAATAAGGTTCAATTTCGTAAAACTTACTTTCATTATGTGCTAACAGATTATTGATCAAATCATTCATTTTATCGATTATAATGTCATGTGCTGAGAATATGGGCATATGATATCACTATTAATAACAAGTGAATCATTTATGGCGCATTGGTAGTGCATCATTTGCCCATATTTCTAGCACATAACATTGTGATCGAGTAGGGCCTACTAGTAATCTTTCATCAATTAATTAGGTATGTGCAACTGTTCTTCCATATAGCTATCTTGCAAAAGTTCTAAATGAAAAAGAGTTTAAAAATTAACCAACGAAACATTTTACTACCGCGTAAGGAGTTGTGTCTTCGTACAACTATTACCAAATGTTTGTGCAAGGAACTTTCACTTTGCGAAGATAAAAACCATGGTCATTTGAGTGTTAGCTATTTTTTAGATTTATGATATATTTCAAAATACATATTTGATTTTCAATTGAGCTTGAACTGCATCTCCAATCTATAATAGATTTTGTTGCTTTATGTTTAACACTTGGTGATTATCGTACAATATTTAGAGATGCCATTCAAACACAACTAAAAGCCGAAAATGTGTTCATCTATGCTTCAACGTCCTATGTAGATCCTCTATTTGGCGTAGATTCAGAGCTCTATGTAGCTGCTTTTTTGAATAGGTGTTGTAACATTGCTCTGCCACTAAAAAGAGAAACCATGGCTCAATGAGGCAAAACCTCGAGCGATTCAAAAGTGTAAAAACTCATTCTAGATGTATCACAACATGTCCTTAGATATATTGCTATCTAGATATGCTATTATTTATAATTTTAATCACCCTAATTCCCTCGATGCAATATCGAGAACGTACAACCAGGGGAAGTGACATTAAACAATTTAACACAGTTTATATCCAAATACGAATGGATTACAATAATTGGTATAATAATGACAAATAAATTGAAAGAAAATAGTTGATATTATTCTTGAATCATAATTTGATCGTCCTCATCGTTATCTAGATACATAGTTATCTAGTCTAGATTTTTAATCTTCCTGATGCCTTCGATGCAATATTGACGGTGTACAACTAGTGGAAGTCACTAAGCAATGTCACATAATCTGTATCCAAATACGAAACAATTACCATAATTTCTATAATAATCATAATTAAATTGAAATGAAATAGTCAATGTTATTCCTGAATCACATGCACAGAAATAGTACAGATACATTCATTACAAATTATTGGGTATCAGAATGATACAACCAAAAAGCCTTGCATTGGTAGGAATTGCTATAAATATGATAGGTGACACATGTAAGCTATCCTTTTCGAACTTAACTAAAATGTATTTCACATACTTTCCACACATAAGCGTATAAAGCCAAAGTAATAATCATCTATCGAAAATGGAAAGTCTTGTGAATTTCTACAACTATAAAATAACAACCACTAGAATGAACCCAACAAAAGAACCGACTAGCGCAACAATTTCACAACCAATATATAAGATAATGCAGTGTGATTATTTCAAAGAATGATCAGGTGCTCAAGTTTATGCTCAAAAATCATAGTGTTAGAATTTTGTCAAACTTAGCTTCAAATCAAAAATCTTGTCATTTTGAATCCAATGGTGTGAATGACACTCAAATCCGAGCTTGTATGAAAATGTTAGAGTGAGTCAAAGTTCAAGTTTGACTTGACTACATGGCAGGATTGGATGACATGGAAAAGGTCCTAACGAATGAGGAGGCACAAAGTGGTAGGCCTCCATTGGACCTCGCATATCACATATCACAGGTCGCAAGTGGATCAGGTTAAGAATCGGCCCCCAAGAAGTGTCGATGGCAATTTGCAATATCATATATCACAATCGAAGGAAAGGAGTTATAGAATCGCCCCCAGCACAGTTAGGGTTGTGATGCGATATATCACAATATCATATCGCACCCAGTACCTGTTTATATATAATAATATTATATATATATTATATATATATATATATTATATATATATATATATAATATATATATATATATATATTTGTCAAACTCAACTTCAAATCGAAGATCTTGTCATTTTGAATCCAGTGGTGTGAATGACACTCAAATCTGAGATTGTATGAAAACGTTAGAGTAAGTCAAAGTTCAAGTTTGACTTGACTACATGGCAAGATTGGATGACGTGGCAAAGGTCCTAGCAAATGAGGAGGCACCAAATGGTAGGCCTCCATTGGTCCTCGCATATCACATATCACAAGTCACAGGTGGATCGGGTTAAGAATCGGCCCCCAATAAGTGTCGATGGCAATTTGCAATATCATATATCGCAATCGCAGGAAAGGAGTTATAGAATCGCCCCCAGTACAGTTAGGGTTGTGATGCGATATATCGCAATATCATATCACACCCAGTACCCGTTTGGGGTCTTATCGCTATCGTAACTCATCGGTCATCACAATCAGCATTAATCCTGTATCATATATATATATAATATATATATAGTAGTTAAACGATTATATATATATATTAGATATATATAATATATAAAATATATTATTATATATTATTATATATATATATATATCTGATACAGGGATTAATTCCGATTGTGATGACCGATGAGTTACGATAGCGATAAGACCCCAAACACGATATTTTATATGTCACAGTTTATGTTCCCATCGGGTCCGCCGATATCACATCACACAACATTCTGTCGTTAACAAGACCCTCAGCTTGCCAAACTTCACCAATTGCGAAATGAAATAGTTCTAGGATGCGATGCCACTATAGGTTGCGATTTAATATCCCGTCGAGTCCACGATATCACAATCACAAATCACTCATTTCTATTCAGAGACCATAAGAGCCTGCAACACTTGCCTATTGCGATTTGTGATATGGTTGACAAGTTATGGCCCACAGCATGGTGAAATATTCACTCAGTCAGTGGATTTTGGAGTGAATTTGTTGGTTTCTATCGGTTTTGGAGAAATTTGTGGAACAAATAATGGGAGAACTAGGAGAAGTTATAACTTCTTCAGTTCTTATTCAAATTGGATGCAAAAAGAGGTTAGATAGCCATTTTTGAGCATTCTGAGCTCATAGAGACAGGTCTCAGAGGCATTTGAGCATTGTAAACAAACTTTTGTTGTAATTTTAAGCATAATAGAGAGGCCCA
The DNA here is from genome assembly GCA_000404065.3 of Pinus taeda. Classification (NCBI taxonomy): domain Eukaryota; kingdom Viridiplantae; phylum Streptophyta; class Pinopsida; order Pinales; family Pinaceae; genus Pinus; species Pinus taeda. The sequence goes on from APFE031185867.1 coordinate 59,336, forward strand.
AGCATTGGAAGCTGGACTAAGGAGATGTAGCCCAGGAGGGGTGAACTCCTCATCAAATCTTTGTGTTGCGTGTTGTATTTTGATGTTCTTTGCTATTATTTTCCTATTGTTCAACATATGTTTTATGTTAAATTGTTTATAACATTTACATAAGAAACTCTCATGGGAATCAGTTAATTAAGCAGACATGGTGAATTCTTAAGAACTTGATAAGCAGATGATAAGAATCTTGGTTTTTATTTTGGATGGGGAATTAGCATAGTATTACTAATCTGATCCATTTCAAATCAAGTTGGTATCAAAGAACTGGTTTCTTCTTACTAGATTTGCTTTGTGAAAGAAGTATTTAGTTGTTTGCAATTTTGTGTCATGCTAACAAGGTTAAAACTAAAAAGAGGAGAAGGAGGGTTGGTTGGAAGTCCTAAAGTTGGGTCAAGTGGAAGAAGAGAAAGGTTGCCAAAGTCTTCTACACTAGTACATCCTCAAGTTGCAGAAGTTGCAGTTTAGTCTTTAGAAACCATGTCTCATGAAGGAGAACCTATCATGACAGAATATGAGAAGACCTTCAAAAAGGCTTTCTTTGATATGAAAGAGATGTTGAAGGTCCTCTGTGAAGATAGGAATAACAGATTGCAAGGAGAAAGTTTCAAACCTCCCAAAGGAGAAGCCTCTTCAGGAGGAGGTAATGGGAATGGAGACAATCCTCCACCCTCTCCACCATCTTCTTCATCTTCTACTTCACAAGCATCTTCACACTCTTCCACTAATACAACCCTTACTCGCACTCATCATCATTCTGTAAAAGGAATTGGTAAATCACCTTTTCTAAAGATTGATGTTAAATTCGAGTTGCCTATGTACAATGGAGAAGTTAATGCAGAAAAGATGGATAATTGGATTCGTCAGTTGGAGGTGTATTGTAGAATTCAGAACCTTCAAGAGGATGATATAAAAATTCAGTTAGCTTCATTGGGAATGGAGGGTGAAACACTCATTTGGTGGGAAGAAAGGACTCAAGAGAAGATTAAAAAACATGGTAAGATCTCTATTACTTGGTTTGATTTCATTGTTGCTACAAAAATACAATTCTACCCTTTAGCCCATATGCAAAAAGCTATCATGAATTGGAAAATTTTCAGATAGTTAAAAGGTCAAAATGTGCAAGAGTATACTCAAGAGTTTAGGAGAAAAGCTCTTATGCTAGGAGTAGACTTGTAGTCACAAGATACTTTACTGAAATATATAAGAGGTTTGCATAGCTATCTTCGACATACCATTCTTATGTTTAATCCTATGGATTTTGATGAGGTTTTTGTTCAAGCTACACACTTCGAAGCAAGAGGGAAAAATGTACAAGAAGAACGTAAGAAGAAGCCATTCCAGAGTTGTGGAAAAGGAAAGAATTTTCAAGGAAAGCAGAAGAAAAATGCTTATGTTAAGAAAGAAGGGGAGAAACCTGTGTGCAAGAATTGTTCCAAAGAGGGTCATGATGAAGTGCATTGTTGGAAGCTTCATCCTGAATTAATACCGAAGAAATCTAACAATAAAGGGGAACATAAGACAAATGATGTTGTACAATAAGACTTGGGTTTTGACTCAGGTGATGAATCAAATATTGCAGCCACAGCCACTAAGGGAAAATCTGTGTCAAAATCAAGTAAAGAGGAAGTCGTGGCAAACACCGATGCAAAAAATAACTCCAATAACGCTTCAAATGAGGAAAACAAAATTGAGTTGTTCCATATCTAAGTTATTTCCAAACACTCCAAGATTGATACGTTGTTTGACAATGGATCTTAGGAAAATTTAATTTCTATAGACTTGGTCAAGGAATTAAATCTAGAAACTATGCCTCATCATAAACCATATCCATTGGGTTGGATAACCAAGGATACAAATATTTAGGTCACAAGGAAATATGTTTTTAGGTTTTTTATTACTACCAATTTCTTTGATGAAGTCGAATTAGATGTAGTGCCGCTAGAAATTTCTGGAATTGTGTTGGGAAGCCCATATCTGTATGACAGGAAAGCCGTTTTCCATAGATTTGAGAAAAAATATCATTTTTTCAAAGGCGGAGGGGAGTATATTGTGAGAGCCCATCGTAGGAAGCTTCATCTGTCTTTGGCAAGCGCAAGTCAAATGAAGTGACTGGTCAATTCGAGCAAGAATCTCGTGCTCCTTATGACCAAGCAGAAGAATGACACGAAGCATGAATCCTTTGTAGGCTATGACGTGAAGCTAAAATTGGAATTGGTTGATGTGGTCAATCAATATGGAGACATGTTTCAAGAAACAAAGGGATTGCCACCAAAAAGGGGAATTCAACATGAAATTTAGGTACATAGAGACTGTCCACTCCAAAAAATTGGTATGTATCGAATGTCAATTTTGGAAAGTTTAGAAATTAAGAAACAAGTCCAAGAATTGTTAGATAAAGGTGTAATTCATCCCTCAACTTCACCATGTGGTTCACCAATTGTTTTGGTACCCAAGAAAGACTGAACCTGGTGCATGTGTGTAGATTATCAAGCTTTGAATAAACTTACCATGAAGAATCGATACTCACTGCCAAGAATAGATGATTTGCTAGACCAATTGAAGAATTCAAAATATTTCACTAAATTAGACTTGAGAAGTGGATATCATCAAGTTAGAAAAGCTGAGGAGAATATTTGGAAGACTCCTTTTAAAACCAAACAGGGATTATTTGAGTGGTTAGTTATGCCTTTCAGTCTTTGCAATGCTCGAGCTACATTCATGAGAGTTATGAATGATGTTTTAAGATCGTTTCTTGATGAGTTTGTAATTGTATATTTAGATGATATTTTGATATTCAACAAATCAAGAGAAGAGCATGTCAAGCATGTGAGGAAAGTGTTGGATGTCTTGAAAAATAATAGTTATTTCTGAAGATGTCTAAATGTGAATTCGTGAAAACTTCCTTAGTGTATTTGGGTGACATAGTTGGAGGAGGTGCGCTGAAGATTGACCCCTCTAAGTTTTCGTTCATTGTGAATTGGCCAGTACCCAAATCAGTCACAGAAGCAAGGAGTTTTCTGGGAATAGCGAAGTACTCGAGGAAGTTCATTGCCAATTTCTCTTCCATAACAGCTCCACTACATGCTTTGACCAGCGTGAAGGTTGTCTTTTAGTGGGGAAGCAAACAACAAAAGAATTTGATGCTTTAAAACAATAGATCAGTTCAACCCCAATTTTAGCATTACCAGATTTAAAACAACCATTTTAAATACAAACAGATGCAAGTGACTACACCATGAGTGTAGTTCTTTTACAACATGGTAAGCCCATTTCATTTCATTATGATATTTTTAATGGTTGTTATTAACTGCCCTACATATGATAAAGAGCTTTACACATTGGTGCAAAGTGTGAAGAAATGGAAGCATTACTTGATGGGTAAAGCAACCATTATTCACACCAAGCATCAACATTTTCAATATCTGCAATCTCAAACAAAATTGCAACAATCAAGGAACTTTCGTTGGATGGGATTTTTACAACAATTCCACTTCGTAATAAGGTATAAGAAAGGTATTTATAACAGAGTTTCTGATATGCTTTCTAGACTAGTTGTTAATGTAGTCATTTTACTCAAGAATAATTATGTTTTGCCTGAAAGTTATGTTGAACAATACACACAGGATGCTAACTTTCAAGAGGTATATTCAAACTTGAGTCAAGACCACCAAGTTGAGGAATTAGACTACCATGTACATGATAATATGTTGTATCATTTGGGAAAACTTTGTGTTCCACAAGGAGAGAGAGTAAATGTCACAAGGGAAGCACACACTTCTCTTATTGTTGGAAATTTTGGTGTAAGTAAAACAGTGGCAAGTCTTTAGAGGTATTTTTACTGGCCTCATATGCTCGAAAGTGTGTCACATTTTATCAGAGTTTGTTCACTGTGTGTAGTCAGTAAGCCTAGTAATAGGAAACTAGGATTGTACACACCACTTCCAGTGCTGTCACATCCATGGAAGAGTGTTTATATGGATTTTGTAGGAGGTCTTACTTTATCAAGAAAATATCATGATTATTTGTACATAGTTATGGATAGATTCAACAAGATGTGCATATTAATACCTTGTAAAAAAAATTTACAACTGAACAAACAACTCAACTTTTCTTTCAAAATGTATGGGTCATTTTAGATTACCTACTTCTATTGTAAGTGATCGTGATTCCTGATTTGTTGGGAATTTTTGGTCAAGTTTATGGAACTTGATGGACACCCAGTTGAAAAAAAATACAACCTTCCATCTGCAAAAAGATGGTCAAGATGAAGTGGTTAACAAAACAGTTATTCATTTTCTAAGAGGATATTGCATCAAACATCCTAAGCTATCAGATGAACAGTTGCATTATATTTAGCATGCTTACAACTGAGAGAAACACTCTTCTACTCTAACTTCGCCTTTTGGGACATGTCTTGGTTATTTTCCTAAATCCCATTTGGATTTCAGCTTTGAGAAAGATGTAGCTATATATGGACATAACGACATAAACAAAATGAAAAAATTCATTGAGAAAATTCAGTTGATTCGCCAAACAGTTCAAGAACAACTAGAGAAGAGTTAAGGCAAGTATAAGGCAAGGCATGATAAGCATCGTGTGGATCATCAGTTTCAAGTAGGTGATGAATTTTGGCTTCACATTAGGAAGGAAAGGCTTCAAGGTGAGGTCAAAAGCTAAAACCAATCCATTATGGTCATTTAAAATTCTGGAAAAGATTGGTAATAATGATTTTAAACTTGAGTTTCCTTCATATAAGAAAATTTACTCCGTTGTTAATGTTGAAAATTTGAGATTTTATGACCCTTCTTTGATTGAAGATCAAGGAGAAAGTGTACAAATTCCATCAATTAAAGATTTTTCTCCAGAATTTCTTGATGAGCTTCAACAAGACACCATACTTGATAGAAGAACAAGGTCATCAAAAAGGGGAAATCTTGATTATCTTCGAGTGGATCTCAAAGGTACAAATCCATCAAAGACTAAATGGACTAAAGAGGGGAAGGTGAGGGAACAATACCATTACCTATTCAATAACTAAATATAATATTTTGGGGTCCAAAAGGCTTCTAGTGGGGAGGAGCGATCAAGTGCTCAAGTTTATGCTCAAAAATCAAAGTGTTAGAATTTTATCAAGCTTGGCTTCAAATTGAAGAGCTCATCATTTTGAATCCAATGGTGTGAAAATCACTCAAATCCGAGCTTGTATGCAAAAGTTAGAGCAAGTCAAATTTCAAGTTTGACTTTACTACATGGCAGGATTGGATGACGTGGAAAAGTTCCCAACCAATGAGGAGGTGCCAAGTGACAGGCTTCCATTGGCCCTCGTATATCACATATCGTAGGTCGCGGGTGGATTAGATTAAGAATCAGCCCCCAGGCAGTGCCGATTGCGATTTGTAATATCACATATCGGAATCGCAGGAAAGGAGGAGTTATAGAATTGGCCCCCGTCACAGTTAGGGTTGCGATGCGACATATCACAATCACATATTGCACCCAGTACCCACCAAT
>APFE031185867.1:67337-110062 GCA_000404065.3 Pinus taeda
TTATGGATAGATTCAACAAGATGTGCATATTAATACCTTGTAAAAGAAATTTACAACTGAACAAACAACTCAACTTTTCTTTCAAAATGTATGGGTCATTTTAGATTACCTACTTCTATTGTAAGTGATCGTGATTCCTGATTTGTTGGGAATTTTTGGTCAAGTTTATGGAACTTGATGGACACCCAGTTTAAAAAAAATACAACCTTCCATCTGCAAAAAGATGGTCAAGATGAAGTGGTTAACAAAACAGTTATTCATTTTCTAAGAGGATATTGCATCAAACATCCTAAGCTATCAGATGAATAGTTGCATTATATTTAGCATGCTTACAACTGAGAGAAACACTCTTCTACTCTAACTTCGCCTTTTGGGACATGTCTTGGTTATTTTCCTAAATCCCATTTGGATTTCATCTTTGAGAAAGATGTAGCTATATATGGACATAACGACATAAACAAAATGAAAAAATTCATTGAGAAAATTCAGTTGATTCGCCAAACAATTCAAGAACAACTAGAGAAGAGTTAAGGCAAGTATAAGGCAAGGCATGATAAGCATCGTGTGGATCATCAGTTTCAAGTAGGTGATGAATTTTGGCTTCACATTAGGAAGGAAAGGTTTCAAGGTGAAGGTCAAAAGCTAAAACCAATCCATTATGGTCATTTAAAATTCTGGAAAAGATTGGTAATAATGATTTTAAACTTGAGTTTCCTTCATATAAGAAAATTTACTCTGTTGTTAATGTTGAAAATTTGAGATTTTATGACCCTTCTTTGATTGAAGATCAAGGAGAAAGTGTACAGATTCCATCAATTGAAGATTTTTCTCCAGAATTTCTTGATGAGCTTCAGCAAGACACCATACTTGATAGAAGAACAAGGTCATCAAAAAGGGGAAATCTTGATTATCTTCGAGTGGATCTCAAAGGTACAAATCCATCAAAGGCCAAATGGACTAAAGAGGGGAAGGTGAGGGAACAATACCATTACCTATTCAATAACTAAATATAATATTTTGGGGTCCAAAAGGATTCCAGTGGGGAGGAGCGATCAAGTGCTCAAGTTTATGCTCAAAAATCAAAGTGTTAGAATTTTATCAAGCTCGGCTTCAAATTGAAGAGCTCATCATTTTGAATCCAATGGTGTGAACATCACTCAAATCCGAGCTTGTATGCAAAAGTTAGAGCAAGTCAAATTTCAAGTTTGACTTTACTACATGGCAGGATTGGATGATGTGGAAAAGGTCCCAACCAATGAGGAGGCGCCACGTAACAGGCTTCCATTGGCCCTCGTATATCACATATCGTAGGTCGCAGGTGGATTAGATTAAGAATCAGCCCCCAGGCAGTGCCGATTGCGATTTGTAATATCACATATCGCAATCGCAGGAAAGGAGGAGTTATAGAATTGGCCCCCGTCACAGTTAGGGTTGCGATGCGACATATCACAATCACATATTGCACCCAGTACCCACCAATAATATATATATATATATATTATATATAATATATATATATATATATATATATAATATATATATATTCTGATTGCGATGAGTGATGAGTTCCGATAGCAATAAGACCCCAAACACGATATTTTATATGTTACAGTTTAAGTTCCCATCGGGTTCACCGATATCACATCACACAACATTCCAACGTTAACAAGACCCTCAGCCAGCCAGACTTCATCGATTGCAAAATGCGATAGTTCCCGGATGCGATGCCACTATAGGTTGCGATTTAATATCCTGTCAGGTTCACAATATCACAATCACAAATCGCCTGTTTTTATTCATAGACCATAAGAGTCTGTAGAATTTAATGATTGCGATTTGTGATACGGCCGACAGGTTATGGCCCACAGTGTGGAAAAATATTTTCTCAGTTAGCATATTTTGGAGTGAATTTGTGGGTTTCTGTCAGTATTGGAGCAATTTGTGGGTTTCTGTCAGTTTTGGAGCAATTTGTGGAACAAATAGTGGGGGAACTAAGATAAGTCATAACTTCTTCATTGCTTATCCAAATTGGATGAAAAAAGAGTCTAGATAGCCATTTTTGAGCATTTTGAACTCATTGAGATAGGTTTCAGAGGCATTTGAGCATTGTAAACACACGTTTGTTGTAATTTTGAGCATAATAGAGAGGCCCAAACATTGGAAGCTGAACCAAGGAGATGTAGTCCAAGAGGGGTGAACTCCTCATCAAATCTCTATGTTGTGTGTTGTATTTTGATGTTCTTTGTTGTTATTTTTTTTGTTGTTCAACATACATTTTATGTTAAATTGTTTATAACATTTACATAAGAAACTCTCATGCGAATTAGTTAATTAAGAAAACATGGTGAATCCTTAAGCACTTGATAAGAAAATGATAAGCATCTTGGGTTTTATTCTGAATGGGGAATTAACACAACATTACTAATCTACTCCATTTCATATCAAAGAAGAGTTAAAGGATTAGGTATAACAAACAAGATATTATATTTTTCATCTATGTGTTATGATCCAAATGGACCAAGACGCTTTGAAGAGAATCCCTATGATTACCAGGAGGCCCTACTTAATCATAATGTTTTGTGCTGGGAATAAGGGGAAATGATGCACTACCAACACACAAGAAATGATGCACTTGTTATTAATGGTGATATCATATCCCCATATCCTCAGAAAATAACATTATAATTGACAAAATGAAAAATTTGGTCAATGATCCATCGTATAGATTGAATGGAAGTAAGTTTTAAGAAGGTGAATCATATTAATTATTAATAGTTTCTATGTTATTTAAAAAGACATAGTAACGTTTCTTAATTAATGTTTATTAAAGTTATTATTGAAATAAAATAATGTTTCATATTTTAAAAGAAAATAGTAATGCTTCTTATTTAATGTTTATTAGAATTCTTGTATCCCCAATGAAACCTCTTTGTCCACTGAAACAAATCCACAAGAAGCTTTCCTCCTAAGTAAAAATGTCATCTAACACCCCTTGTAGGCCGTGTGTGATTTCTACACTCCAGCAACAACAATTTATTCTACACTAAATACAATATTTTGTTGATCAATTGATTAAAGGTTGTGCTCTCTCCCAACTACTATGTCATTAGTTCCGCCCCTTCTTAGCTTGAGCTAGAAGTTAATGAAGGCTCCACCACTTCTGATGTCAAGGATATGTAGTAATTTAGATAGTTGTTAGTGTTTTTTTTTGTGCTTTGTTAATAAAGAAAATTAGTTTAGAATAGCTTCTATAATGCAATTGTGAACTGTGTCAATCCTTATTTGAGTTTTTGAACATTAGAACAAAAATTTTTGTCTAAATTCGAAAATAACAAATTAATTTTCATGCATGGCATTTATTTGTGTTAATGATTTAATTTTTTTTGTTTGTTTGTTCTCAGAACTTAAGTTCAAAATGTTTCTGCAACTTAATTTGCAGATTTGTCTATTTTCCTTTTTGGCTAATGTAAGCATTTATTCGGGAAATCAACATCCATACCCCATCTTTTTCACATCCAAAAATCTGTAAAATGAAACATAATAATAATAATAATTTAACATTAATTTCCATACGCATCCCCCATTCTCGCAAAAATACACCGTCCTAATTTTTTTCTTTCTGAATAAGTAGTAAAAGCTTCACACAATGAAACATAGTAATATCAACTATTTTGTTCTCTCATACATAACCCGATTCAATCCTAATACCAATGCTCAGAGAAATAACACACTTTGTCCTCAGATAAATCGAAAACTCGTATAATTCCTATATAACACAAATGCATATGTACAACATTTCACAACAAATCCATTGTGTGCAAAAATATCACAGATTAACATTAATAGTTTAACATTAATTTCCCTATGCACTAGTCTCTCTCCCGCAGAAACCCCAAAAACCTCTGCATAGTAAAAAATCCACACAAAGAAAAATAACATCATTAATTATTATGTTCTCTCGCACATACCTTCTCCCACACATACTTTGTCCTCCATATGGTAAACGCTCCTATAAGTAAATATTTTACCATTAATTTTGTCCTTGCCGAATCAATTTCCATATGAATCCTTGTTCTCCCACACATACCGTTCTCTTCACATTACAACTTTCCTTGTACGGGAAGATTTCATTATGCGGACTATTATTTCATGGTGTTGAGGATCACCCGATGAAAGCTTGAAATCTTCCTCCACATAATGGATAAGTAGTGTGCAGAGCTTTCCGTAGAGTCTATTTATAAATTAAAAACTAAGGCAAAAACATCTTGGGTAAACACAGAAATCATTAAAAAAAGCATAAATCTAAAAGTATTGTTTCTGAAAGGAGCTTGACATTATAGTTCTTTTGAAATACATCAACCAGTGGAAATGATACATTATATATGATTTATGTAGCACATTATTATTTATTGTATAGTCTAGATGTAATATCGGGCTCTTAGATCACACTTTTTGCAACAGTTTTTGTAATCAAGAAAATATAATAAGGGAACTTTGTTTGCAGTACAAAGAAACTGAAAAGCTTTCATTGCTAAGCATGAAATATCTTCAACATTTAATAAATTAATAATAATATGATACATGCATAGTGGTGGAGCTTTCACTTCAAAAAAACACTAATTCATGGGAATATAGAGTAGGATGTAGCATAGCTACTTGCACTAGTGGAGTCTAGCCTAGATGTGTGGATATGGTTGTGCAAAGTTGTGCATAGGAAGCATATGTGAAGGTAGAAATTTCGAGGAAGTTGTGTGGAGGTGGTTGTGCAGGGGAAGCTATGTGGAGGAAGCATGTACACAGATGGAAATGTGGACCCAACTTAATTAATAAAAGTTCGTTGTTAACTATTATAGATGACTTTTACATATTACAGTCAATAGGATTGCAATTACAATTTTCATTGGGACGAATGGAGGTGGTTGTGCGGAGTCATGCAAAGGAAGCATGTGCGAAAGTAGCAATGTGAAGAAAGTTGTGCGGAGGTAGTTTTACAGGAAAGCTATGTGGAGGAAGCATGTGTAGAGACGGAAATACAGACCCCACTTAATTAGTGGTATAAGCAGGAACTATGCTGCATTGCAGCTATCTTGCTTGTTTAGATTATGCGTATGGAATTTAATATTGATTTTTTTTTAATTATTATTTTTTAGAAATAAATTAATTAAATGTTATCAGTTAAATTGTATAATTAAGATAATATAAAGTGAAATAAATTTTATAATATTTAGTTGTGGTTGTAAATTCAATAATATTGATTTGAATTTCAAGTCAAATTAGTATAATGACAATCTTTAGTAAGTAATTACAAATTTTAATGTATGTTTTATGTTAAAGACTTGATTTTATATGAAGGAGATTTCTAAAACAAATTGCAAACAAATTAGAGGAGATATTAATATTAATAGAATAATAGAGAAATTTAGATAAAAAAAAGTGGCTCATATTATCCAAATTTACAAAGTTTGATAGGTTTTGTCCCAACATGCATGGGTATTCCACAAAAAGGTTTGTGAAGAATCCCATCCCAAGCTTTAATAAGAATTTCCAAATATTCGCCATTTTCAAGTTGGATGCAATGTCAAAGTGGAGGCTAAGGTGGAAATTTCCATATTATGGTCAAGTGGACACTCTATGACTCAATGGCTGGTTCAAGGAACTTGATTCTAATTACAATGTGCAATATTTTTTAGATAAAGACAATGTTTTCTTCATAAGACATTTGCTTTAATGGCACGATAATTATGTGAATGAAGAAAAATACTTAATACCACTTATGCAATAACGTGGGATGAATTTAAACTACATATTAAAGACATGTTTATATTTTAGCTGCTAGGACTAATAACCTAAATCATAGTACCTATAACAAAATTCAAACCAATTGGTAGACTTTTATATTCAAGGATTTAACCATTATATCATTTGGTTTAGAGGGATGGCTGAGGGAACATATAATCCCCCCTCGGGCGTAGCATCTCACAATTTTTCCTGAGTAATTTTAATCACATCATGATCTCGGGTTTAATTTGTTAATTAACCAGTATACAATCAATTTTGAGAATCATGAATAAAGCAGATGGTTTGATCACAATCAAATTAGCACCTATAGATTAATATCATCCCTAAAGAACAATCATAGTCCAACAACTCCAAATTTTAAATTAGAAAAGAGGTAATCTTAGAGTGGATCTAACTAATATAAAAAATAAAGTGAACACTTGTAATTACTAAACAAACCTGAAATTGATGAAAAATGAATTTGTAATAGTGATCATGTAGTGAATGAGCCATCCAATGTCCTCCACTTACCCAAACTCGTTTAACAAGTGTCTCACTTAAAACCCTAGACCTCTAAGCTCATATAATAGCAAAGGACAACGTATAAAGATACCTTAATCAACCAAAAAAAATCATTACAATTTCAATGATATCTTTCAACTTACAATAACACAAAATTCAACCAGAAATACCCAAATTCCTACTAAAAGTCTAAGAAAATAAAGATACATTGGATAGATTAATAAGGATTGCTAGCCCATCCACTATTCAATTTATTTATTAAGTTAGGCTTATCTTTCATTTACAAGTGGTAGTTATTTTATCTTGCCCTCCTCGATATTAATTTAGATCTTATTTTCAATGTTTATATAAAATATCATTTATTTTTATCATTACATTTAATTTATATTTTTCTTCACTATTTTCTTAGGTATTATATTCTTACCCTACTCAATTACAATAAGCTTATGAATTTCTCACAAGTGGTTCAACCATGCAATCCGATTCTTTGATTTTTCTTCATTATATTCTTAGGTGTTGTATATATATCTAACTCGGTTACAATAATATTTTTACCTTCTCAGAAGTGGTTCAACCATGAAATCCACAAAATTTAACTTAGTATCAATCCCAACTCTATCTTCCTCCTAATCTCAACTTTGTTTACTCGTGGCGTGGAATATTATCATTAGAAGTATTGCGAGTAGTATAGAGGTTATACCACCGTTATGTAATAAGTATATAAGTATAGTGGCAATATGTAATCATGTACCAAGGAAGGAAGCTATCATATTATCACAAAATGTGACATGTATCTTAATTATCCACCAAATATGTCTGGTGAGAATGAAATTCAATTATTCCATCCTCAAGATACCAAGATCAATTAAGGTAAGGTAACATATTGCACCCCTCTATGCAATTAGGCCTCAATCCCCATCTAAATTCCTTTTTTCCATGCTAATTATTTTGGCACTGGTTCACATTCATATGATAACATGTTTGAACATGTTTCTTTCATATTTCATGACGCGCATTGATCTATTCAATATAACAAATATTCCACTTGAATAGTTCATCACAAGATATCTTACTAGTTTCTATAAAACATTTATTATGCACTCATTATCTAGTATTCTAATTTAATATTATAAGTTTAGTTCCCAAATATTAAAATAAACTAAGAATGCAAAAAATAAGTTAAACCAATAAAAACCACACTATTCGCGCAATGGACATAACATGTACTCTTACAAACCCAAAATGGGAAAATTTAACTAGAATGTGATGACTATGCTTTGATCCTTTCTTCTCAAATATGAAATCGAAGTAAAAATATATATGAACTCACTATGCAATTGCAATAGACATACAAATGGATGCTACAAGGTCTTATGCTTCCTTATTTCACTCACAATATCCCACTCCTTTACTTTGTTCAAATACAAAGGAGTGGAACCCCTTGCATTGTTTTAATATGTCTTGATAATCGTATGGGTTAGAATTAGTGTTTTTTTAGATCTCAACTCCAAATAGGATTAGGGTTTTGGACCATCCATAATATTACTAAAACACTATACTTGACTAGCTTCACATGTGTGAGTAATGGAGTTAGCATGACATCCACTCATATTTTGGTATTCAAAGCATAGGTAAACGTTCATGAGACATTACTTCTTCATGTGGACTCCAATTGAAGTGATACTTGCATCATTTCAAATATCAAAATGTATAGAACAAAATCAAAGGGATGAAAACATTGTTCACAAAATTTTGACCCTATTACAGGTCTATTTGGGCATGTCACTCCCGTCATTCAAATCAGTACTTTTAGGGCTCGTAAAACCCTAATTCAATTACTACATGCCCTAGACAAGTCATCATATTGAATTCCATCATTCTTGAGAGTTTCATGGCCTGAAGACATCCTGAAATGACTCATTGAGGGACCAGCGCAGCCTTGGTCAGGGGTAGATGCATTGCAGAGCACTTAGGCCCATTCAATCTTGCTCTGCAGAGCACTTAGGCCCATTCAATCTTTCTCTGCAGAGCATCTAGGCCCACTTTGACCTGCGCTGGGCGAGATTGAGCGAAATATTCATATGGTTCTGGGAATATTATTTCATTCTAGATCATTGTAGAATATTCCCACCTCTTATCCTCTCCTATGAGCTCGAAAATGGATAGGGAATGAATCAAATAACCTCCTATCCTCTCATCCCTTCCTCCATGGAAACTAACTCCCAAAATGGAAAGCCATTCAATGCCCAATTTATGAAAAAACCACCTCCATTACCCTATAAATTGAGCACTCATCATAGTGGTCAAGGGTTGGAATTTGAGAATTTGTAAGGAGATATTTTTGGTTTGAGGTTTGAGATTGTAAGCAAGTATTGTTATGCTATCGGAGTGTTGTGATTTTGGTGTGATGAGGGATGGAACTCAAGTTGGATGAGTGACATGGGAATGAAATTCTTCGGTTGTAACTCTTCCTTCTACTTAATAAAGTTGTTTACACCTTTTCCCATATTCTTGTCTTTATGTATGATGATTATATGTGTAAATTCTTTCGATTCCATTTGCTTATAGTAGATAGATCTCTTGGTTTGATTGGTTTTTGTCCTCTGTTTATGATTGCAGGTACTTATCGAGTGGATTCAGTTCAAGAAGGAGCAATGGGAGTTATTCAAAGGAGACAAATGGAAGTGAAAGATAACAAGTTGGTCCCTTGTCTTATTTTTCTTTTATAGGAAAAGGTTAAACTCTTTAAATTTGTTGTTCTAGGTGTAGCTACCCACCTAGGGAAGTTGTGTTTATCCGTAGACGCAAAATTCCACATAACAAATTAGCAACCATACTGGGGAACAATCATCGTTTTGGGTAGTTTATATTCATCATAGTACACCCTAGTAGACTTTACTTGATTTCATTGATCTTATTTCAATCTTTTTGAAGTGTTTTTGGTCAAAAAACTGAGGTTAGATGTCTTTTGATTGGCCTCTTTGGCACCAGTGTAGGCTTGGTCAGGGCACAGTGCTCTACAGATCACCCTTGGCTTAGAGACAGTGATCTACAACACAGTTACTCCCACTCTGACTTGCGTTGTTCCTCCTTAAGCTTAAAAACCCATCTTTCGCTTGGATTTTTCCAATTTTGCTTCTAAAGTTGTTTGTTTAAAGATCAATGTTTCTATGGTTTTGAAATCAACTTGTATCTCTTCTCCTAACCCTATTTTGACCTTGATTTTTAAGTGTTTCTTAAGAGATTTCTTTATCCTTATCAATTCATTGTCAAAGTTAGCTTATAGTTGATTAATCTTTGCTGAAAAGAAAGTGTCATAAAGTCTTCATTTCTTTCGAAAAGGAAATGTCGTAAAGTCTTCGTTCTTGAAAAAAGATTGATTGATTGTATGTTTCCTTTTGTTCATCTCAAAATTAAGGGAATTGAAAAGAAAAACTTTCATTTTGCATATTGTAGTTTGTGAATGCTTGATAGTAATAGCTATGGAAATTGCATTAGGTGTGCTCTTTTCTCTTTTTCAAAGATCTGATTGCTCTATCCCTTACTAGCTATAGTTTTCATTGTTAATTGAATGAAATAATGTTTCTCATGTTAGTTTCATTCTAGGAATTGCGAACATACATCATGTGGTGAACCTTGAAAGGAGAATTCTAAAGAAGATGAACTTAAAAGTTATCTCAATTAACCTAATGGAGCATTGTAACTTAACGCATAACATTTAGAGGTCTAGGCTAGATACGTGTTCTACGTCGTTAAACATAGCAGCTATCGCTAACTTGTCTGTGATACATTTCGAGTGTGATACCTCATTCCATGTATGTGATTATATCATAGCTCGTCCAAGTACCTTTGGGTATATAGGGTAGTGTTACAGTACGTAAAGTATAAAGGAATGCTCTCACTGTGTGGTTTTGCATTAGACATCGCTAACATAGATTGGGCCTCCACGTACCTTCGGGTATATATGGGAGGAGTACATTAGGTTGCTATCCATCCTTATGTAACCGAGTCGGCCGACTTGTACACTGTGATACACCAAACACAACATTCGGGGATATTTCCTGCACGTATGGTAAGTCCTTGGTTTATTGAAGTAGTATATAGTAGTTCATAGTTTCTTGGTAATCCTTTTGCCTAAATTATCCCTCTTTTGTTTTGTTATTTTATTTTGATTAAAATAAAATTAATTGACCGTGGATAACATCCTCCATGCTCACTCCTTAGTTGATCTTAGGTTGAGACATATGGCAACAACTCCAGAGTCCACTGATCAAGGAATTCCTTTTGATGGGAATCTTAGTACTTTTCCTCCTTTCAGAAATATTGGTGCTCCTTATATGGCTACATTGTCCCTTCTGGGATTTACCATTGGCTTGCAAGTATGGTTGTTTTCAACTTCCTTGGTTCAAAATGTCATGATTTCTCTGCAATCGAGTACTCCTCCAACTGGACAAACTCAACCTCCAGTTGATCCTAAAGTTGACCCTTTGCCTTCTTCCTCAGTTTTTTCTTCCTCCCCTTCTTCCTCTTCACCCGGTGAAAGTATTGATACTAGTAACTAGGTGGCTAGGAAGAAGAAGAAAGGGAAGAAGAAGAAGAAGAAAATTCAACAGGGGGCAACCAAGAAACCATTGATTTGAATGCAACTTCTAATGAGAAACCATCTGATAAGCCTCACAAAGTTCGATAACCTTGCAAAATTTGTACGAGAGACCATCTTCTTCGAAATTGTCCTGATATTCCTCAGATATTAGAAGAATGGTCTTCTCGTTCACATTGTCCTATGTCATCAACTTCTAGAGATCATGTTGGTGACACACCATAAACTAGTGGTAGTAAAGTTCATGGAAAGAAGGGTAAAGTTAAGTTTCCCTGTAGGTTATGTGAAGGGAATCACCCCATTCACCTTTTTCCCTATCTAGGTGAAGCCAAAAAAGTGTTTGATAATCATTTTGCTTCTTCGTAACGACTTCCATCTAGTTAAAAGAGACTCTCCCTTAATCTTTCGCTAGTTGATAAAGTGACTAATCCAAATCAATCATCGGTCAAACCCACTCTCTCTGAATGTGAATCCCATGAGTCTATATCTGACCAATCATAGGACGAGGAAATATTTGACTCGATTTCACATTCAGTTAATCATACCTTTCTCGAAGAGATTGAATCCGATACAACCTCTTAAGATAGGAAGAAAATCCTTCCACCCTCGTAACTCAAGGGGTTAATTCTCCCGTTTCTACAGTACCCCCTCCAAGTAGTCTGGTCACTTCCTTCAATTGGAATTGACTAACAGGATGTCCTCTTCCTTCTTATGTGCCTTTTCTAGATCATAGTACAAGTTTGTAATATTATTGTACGTGGCACTATTATAGATGAAGGTGCATCTATGAGTATCCTTTCCTCCACTTCTTGGCAAGTGCTCGGTTCTCCACCACTTGTGCCTGTTACCCAAAATTTGTTGGCTTTTAACAGAGGAACCAATCAACCATTAGGGATCCTTCGTTAGTTGTCTATTGCTTTGGGGGGGGAATTGTTTATCTCAATGTGATGGTAGTCCCATGCCCTTTAGATTACAATTTACTTCTTGGGCGCGACTATGTTTATGACATGGGAGCTATTGTTTCAACACTCTTTCGAGTGATGTGTTTCCTGCATGAAGGCAAAATTGTCACCGTTGACCAGATTTCATTCCTGGTCCAAATATAGATTCCAATCAACCATCTTCCCTAAATGGTCCTTTTGTCCCAATGGTATCTTCCCAAATTTCATTCTTGGTCCAAATATAGCTTCCAGTCAACCATCTTCCTTAAATGGTCCTTTTGTCCCAATCGTATCTTCCCCGCCACGGGTCAATTATGTGGCAACCCATTCCATGCCTACATCAATTGATGATCAATTCCGTGATGTTGTACATTATGTACTAGGGGCATTGGAACTATACCTCAGATTCCTTGTTACAGGTCCCTTCCAAAGCATTGTTCTCCCATCTGATGAGAACCTCTTGGAAGTAATGACCTCTTATGGGTCATGATCAAGGAATATGAGGATAGTTCCTGGTCTTGTGTCAACCTCGTTAAAAAATGAAACAAAGGGTATGAGAATAGTTCCTTGTCTTGTTTCAAGCTCGTTAAAAAATGAAACAAGGAATATGAGCATAGTTCCTTGTCTTATGTCAAGCTCATTAAAAAATGAAACAAGGAATATGAGCATAGTTCCTTGTCTTGTGTCAAGCTCATTAAAAAATGAAACAAGGAATATGAGGATAGTTCTTTTATTGTGTCAACTTCATTAAAAAAATGAAACAAGTCCTAGAGCATAGTTCCTTGTCTTGTGTCAAGCTCGTTAAAAAATGAAACAAGGAACCTGACTAGAATTCCTTGTCTTGTGTCAAGATCGTTAAAAATGGAAACAAGGTCCCTTGGAGAAAAGTTCCAATTCGAGTCTTTTTTTAGATATCATAAAATCCCAGTAGAGTATTTCACTTGATCTCATAAATTAACCTTCATTCCATTCACCTGATAGCCACGAGTTGTTTACTTAGGTGAATGCAATGAAGCTCGGGGGGCATGCACATAGAGTCGAGTCATCATGTTAGGGGCATGTAAACCAATCTCAATCATAGTTTTTCATTTCAAGCTTGTGTAAACATGAAACTGAATTCAAGCATAGTTTTTTGTTTCAAGCTTTTATAAACATGAAACTAAATCCAAGCATAGTTCCCTGTGGTTCAAGCTTGTGTAAAAATGAACCCATCTCCATTTTAACCCTCGTGATTGCCATTATATCAGCCTCTTCTGTAAGATGAGCCTCAGTTTTTCTCCTTCCATCGTCACTATCTGCTTGGCCGATCATACGTTTTCACTTGGTTGTTTTACCCTTTTTGAGGAACAGTTGCAATGAGTGGTCTTATTAGCCAGCCTCTTCACATAAATCAACATGTTTTGAGAAGTTCCAACATCACTGAAACCAGTTGCTATCCTAGACACCACTCGTTCCTCTAAGTGGAGTCCTCTTTAAGTTCTTTTCAGACTCGAAATATGAAAAGATTGTCGAGCACTTGTCCTTTTCAGCTCGTTAATGGATTGGAAACGACATCTACTCAGTATAAGTTTAACCCTTTTCCGGACTAAGATATATTATTCATGAAAAAGGAATACATTGATCGAACATGGTCAATGGGTTCTCTCTCGTATTATTTTACGCTTTTTTAGGCTTGAGAGACAAATCTATGAAAAAGAACTTGTGCAATTTTCTTTTTTTTCCCTTTTCAAACTCTCTAAACATGAAAAGGACCGAGTTATCATTATCGTTAAATTCGTTAAAACATCAAATAGCGACAAACTTGTCCATCATGACAAGACTGAGTTTCACTTTCGCTAGATTCGTTAAAACATCACATAGCAATGGATTCACCTGAAGGGTAGAATTATACAACAAGCATATGTTATCCTCCTCAATCTTGATAAAAAATAAAGAGGTACTAGTCAGCAATGACTGGGGGAAATGGGAAAAGGGGTAAACCACTTTATGGCAACAGGTCGCTCTTGAACATGACACTTTCACTTCATCATTGTGACTATTTGGGTTGGGTTATCTGCTTGATGGTTATCACACCTATGGTCTATCCTACCATCCATTACTTTGATTTTGGGTCAATGTTGTCAATTCATTCAGTGTCGCCGACATGTTCAAGAGAAGTCATTCAATTAAATTCATGCTTTGCAATACTCATAAACCTTCATTTTCATGACCTCCATTCCTGAACCTTATGTCATCAGTCACATTCTGTCTCCAAAATCATTACACTTGTTTCATTTCGTTGATGTGGGATACATCAAGGCCCTCCTGCAACGAGTCACTTCTTGTCGACATTAGCACATTATCCAAAAAGTTCACTTAGAAACACCTGTCCAGGACCTTGAGGCTTGCATACATCAATGGCAAGTTTCTCACTTCTGGCGATAAGTTGACATCACTAGCCTTCAACATAAAGACTTTGTATGGTATTTGACATCAAAACATCCATTCACACCATGCATAATGTATTGTAGTACATTGAGGATCATTATCATTATCAGTGATTCTCTCGCGTCTGTTAACGACTTACATCATTGGCTGGTAATCAGAAGGTGTCTTCCCATGTTCAACTTCAGATCACTTATTCACATGGTTAGACTCTTACTTGAGCAAACGATTGAACGAGATAGAAGACCCTGGATCTAGTTTCATCCATCTAGGCTGCGATTTCAGGAGAATACTAAATCTTTTGACTTAGTTACCAGAGAACCCACAATAAAAACCATTTTTGGTCAACATTTCAAATCCCAACCAAAATCCATCATTAGGACTTATTGAATGCTTGATAGTAGAAGAGCTTAATTTAGGGATTAAATAGTAAAGAGGAGAGTAGATTTTGGTTTTCTGGAATGAGATGAATGTTAGCATTTTTTCAATAATATTAATTGTAGATTTTTGAATAATAATTTTTTATTAATTATTAATGAGATAATTAATTGATTTAATTTATTATAAATTATTATTATGTTAATTATTATTCTTATTCTTATTATTATTCTTATTATTAAGATTAATTAATTAATTTTTAATTTTAATATAATAATCTCTATTATAAATATTTAGGGTTGTTTATACTAATAACTACATATAAGCATTTAATACTTAACATATTGTTAGTAATATTATTATAATTATAAATAGTATGTGAATAACATTATTAGTATAAACTGGTATTTAATGAATAGTAATCTTTAGTATATTGTATTAATATTTAATATTTAATATATATAATATATGTTAGTATAATATTTATTATAAAATAGTGTGTGAAATATTTATTATTAATATATATTGGTATTTAATGAATAGTAATATTAGTGTATTGTATATTAAAATTACTTAAAATAATAATTATTATATTAGAATTAATTTTATTATATTAGAATTAATTAATATTAATAATATTAAAAATCAATATTAATAATTAATAAATAATTAGTAATAATAATGATAATATCCATGTCAATTTTTAATTTTTATAAATAAAAAGCTTAACCAATTAATCATTTATTTGTATAAATTGTTTAACAATTAATAGATTTATTAATAGCTTATTATAAATTAATTATATAATAGTTAATGATAAGGTTATAGCTATTATCATAATTACTAATGTAAATATTGTAATTAAGTACTCGTTATTATTATTATTAAATAATTATAGCAACGCTACTAACTACTAAATATTAGAAAGGGAGAGGGAAATCTACCACTAATTTCTATGCCTAAGATGCATTTTTGACCTTAATTTCTTTGATTAGGGGAAGCCAGCGTCCACTAATTTCCATACCATTGTCTCTGTTGAGATTATGGGGATGTTTGATAATTTTAAGAGCTTCTCTAATCTTTCGCCTATGATGCTGCTCTTCCCTTGTGATAATTGGGGCATTTTCCAAGTAGACATGGTGCTTTGCTTTTGAGGAGTGTTCTACCAAGGCTAAGGTACGAGACCTTTCATTTCTAATATCAGCTCCATGTTCCTTAAGTCTTGTCTGCAGGGAGCGACCTGTTTCACCAATGTAGCTTTTTCCACAAGAACAATCTATTTTATAGACTCCCTTAAGTTGATGTTTATCAATACTATCCTTGACAGACCTCATATCTTGCCTAATGGTTCTAGGGGTTGAGAACTTCGTGTTTATGTTTTTCTTCCTTAGGATTTTACCAATATTATCTGTTACTCCATGAATATAAGGTAGAAAAACCCTACCACACTGAGGTTGGTCTTAAGCCTTAGGTTTATGAGATAACATCCTTCTTTCAGCTTTCTCTATAGCTCTTTTAACCTACTTTTCTTTGTAGCCTATACTCTTAAAGGTTGAAACTAAATGTTTCTTTTCTTCATTCAGATGCTCAACGTCAGAAATTCGAAGGGCCCTGATAGCAAGAGTGTTTAAAACACCAAGTTTCTGGGCTGGGTGATGGTGGGAATCAGCGTGGAGGTAGGTTTGGATTTGAAAGGTTGACGAAAAAATGGTTTTTACTATGGATTCTCCAGTAACTAAGTCAAAAGATATAAACCACAGATGTCTTAAATCTAGAATACTAAATCATTTGTACGATGGATTTACACTGATGGTCATCCCATCATGGGTCTATATCTGTAGACAACTATCTATGTAAATGTAATGAAATTTTATATGTTGAGCATGGGTATGCCTTCCCTCAGCGATTCATGAAAAATCCAAAATATCATGTTATTATGTATTGTAATTGATGCAAGTTAACATTCGTTTCAGAACCTCCTCATCACATCGTAAAGCATATCACTCAACATTATCATTTTCGACTTCATGCTTTAGGGAGAAACTGTTACAGTTCTATTTGGGCACATCACTCCCATCATTCAAATCAATACTTTTAGGGCTCATCAAACTCTAATTCAGTTACTACATGCCCTAGACAAGTCATCATATTGAATGTCATCATTCCTGAGAGTTTCTTGGCCTGAAGACATCCTGAAATGACTCCTTGAGGGACCAACGCAACCTTGGTCAGGGGTAAATGCATTGCAGAACACTTAGGCCCATTCAAGCCTGCTCTACAAAGCACCTAGGCCTACTTTGACTTGCGCTGGGAGAGATTGAGCGAAATCTTCATAGGGTTTTGGGAATATTTTTTCATTCTAGATCATTCTAGAATATTCCCACCTCTTATCCTCTACTATGACCTCAAAATTGGATAGGGAATGAATCAAATAACCTCATATCCTCTCATCCCTTCCTCCATGGAAACTAACTCCCAAATTGGAAATCCATTCAATGCCCAATTTATGACAAAACCACCTCCATTTCCCTATAAATTGAGCACTCTTCATAGTGATAAAGGGCTAGAATTTGAGAACTTGTAAGGAGATATTGTTGGCTTGAGGTTTGAGAATGTAAGCAAGTATTATTATGTTGCCGGTGTGTTGTGTTTTTGGTGCGATGAAGGATGGAACTCAAGCTGGATGAGTGACAGGGATCAGACTTCTTTCGTTGTAACTCTTCCTTCTTCTCAATAAAGTTGTTTACACGTTTTCCCATATTCTTGTATTTATGTATGATGATTATATGCGTAAATTATTTCAATTTCATTTTCTTATAGTAGATAGATCTCTTGCTTTGATTGGTTTTTGTCCTCTGTTTATGATTGCAGGTACTTATCAAGCGGATTCAGCTCGAGAAGGAGCGATGAGAGCTATTCAAAGGAGACAAAGGGAAGCGAAATATAACAAGTAGGTCCCTTGTCTTATTTATATTCTATAGGAAAAGGTTAAACTCTTTAAATTTGTTGTTCTAGGTGTAGCTACCCACCTAGGGAAATTGTGTTTATCTGTAGATGCAAAATTCCACATAACATACCCTAAAAATTAACCATGCGAGTTGTTTGGCTAACCCTAAGTGTTGTTGTATGAGGGATTATAATTTGCCCAATATGTTCCAACCATTTGCATCTTCTCAACTCTTCAAGAAGGTTTGACCCACTACCTACATTATGCTTACATTATCCTCTACAACCTCTTCACCTGCACTAGTAGAGCTAGTTACACCATCAACTTTTTCCCAACTTAAATTCCATCTCCTCCTCTACCTCTACCTCCACATTTACTTCCTTAAACTCCAACACTTCACTACCACCTCTTAAGGCCATATCTTCCTTTTCCTATGCCTACACCTAGCTAAAACCAATCCTTTTCTTTCCTTAATTCATTATATATATATAAATTCATTTTAAAACCAATCCTTTTCTTTCCTTTTCAACTCTAGATAAATTCATTTTAATATTTACACTCATAAATAACATTATAACTAAGATACTCGTCACATATAAAATGGTACATATTTTTATAAGATCACCATTATCAAAGGTTTCTTAATGAAGCAGAAATTCATTGCATGATTAATCACTTTTATATACACTCTTTTAGAGGAAACCTTGTACAAATTCTTTTAAGCCTTGATTTTGATCGAGGCAAATTTTAGGGGCTGAATTTCACATATGGGATAATTTTTCATGCTTGTTTACAAAATAAATTCACAAATTTCCATTTTTTCAAAAAATGGTTCACACAAATTTTGTAGGATAAAAAATCTTACCTTAAAAATGGCCAAAATTTTATAGAGATTATATAAAAATAATATATATTTGAATACTGTTACAAATATGTTGTCAAACATTTTACAATTTTCATATTAGGACTAGTAATATTTTCCAAGCTTTCTACACATTAAGATAATTTTCCATCCTTAAAATGTTCCTTTATTTAAATTCATTATTCAATATGAAAGGTCATTAGTCATCCTTAGTATTAGGGATTCTAAGGAACCTATAGAAAGGCTTACCATCTTGCTTACTATTATGCATAATTTATGACTGTAGACATAAGTATCTTCCCTAGACCTAGTGGACTGGTCTAGAACAACAAAAATCAAAGAACATAAAGTTTCCCTTAGAGAAATTGAAGAATGGGAAAGAGGATTAATTGGAATATGTCGCAAGATTCACTTTCCTCCTGGCTTGTAAGTTCCAATCATAGCTCTGATTGCTATAATTATAACCTACACATACATTCACAACAAGCCAAGGATCCACAACATATATGTAACAAAATTCAATTACTATTTACAATGGATCAACAAAGCATTGAAATAAATGAATGTAAAAGTAACATAAAACATATAAGAAAATAATATACTCTTTGTATTGATATAAATAGGAGAGATTTTACAGCCAAGAATAGTAGTTGATCTTGTTGAGATCTCCCCAAGTTGACTTGTATTTCCTTATCAAAAAGCACACCTCAATGTCGACCTAATGCATGAAGATGATGACTCCTTTGGATTCAAGGCAACAATATGAGGGCATGATCAATGTCCAAAAGCCAACCCTAATGTTGTAAATGGTTGTAAATTCATAGGAGAGGGATGGAAGTTTAGGAATTCTTATCGATTTAGCAATCTAGGCTTGAGATCCACTTAACATGGGAGGATGAACTCAAGGGATAAGAGGTGGAGTATCCAAGGTAGGATCAGATGGGATTCAAATTTCTTATCCAAGGTAAATGGTTAAAACAACCCCTCGAAGCTTCTGGAAGAGGAATCTTCGAGATCCTTTTTAATTTTCCCAAATTTCTAGAATTAGCGCACCCCCAGCAAGGGACAACCTTCTGCTGATCAGTGGTGGTGGATAAGGAAGAAAACTTTTGTTGAACGTAGGTCCCTAAAGGGGTAGGGTGCATTGGGCCTTATAAGCACTGAAATGAAGTAGTCAGACCTAGAAACTTAGGGATTTGGAAAGGTCATGCTTAGGAATTTGTGTAGGGATGATGAGAAAGTGTTCATGGATTTGGATTGATCCTATTTGTAGGCCTATTGACCAGATGCGAAAAATGGCGTATAATAGATTCCCCCCTAAAGTAAAAATTCAGAAATGACAATTGATGACTGAAGTGCTTTGCCTTGTGACAATTTTGGATCAAGAACAACTAGTTGAGACCATCATCTATTACAATACATTTACATCATGATATCTTTGTTGAGGGAGGCATACCCATGCTCAACACATAAGATAATGTTACATTTACAATGATCAAGAAGTCGTGTCCACTGATGTCAAGGTGTGGATTCATGATTGGATGACTGTCTATATGATCATATCCATCATGCTTTGTAATCTTGCATTAAGCCCAAAAGCGCAACCTAGATGGATGGAACTAGATTCAAGGTCTTTTATATCATTCACGTGATCATCCAATGTACGAGTCTAACCATGTGAATAAAGGTGTTAAAGTCGAACATAGTAGACACCATCTGATTACCGATTAATGATGTAAGTTGTTAATAAATGTGATAGAAACCACCGATGATGTTAATGGCTATCATAGGTACTAGAGTACAATTTGTATGGTGTGAATGAATGAGTTGAAGTTGAACACCACACAAAATCTGTCAGTCGAATGTCAATGATGAAAACTTTTCACCAAGAGTGAGGGAAGTTGCCATTGATGTATACAAGCCCCAAGGTACTAAGTGAAGAGTTTCTAAGTCAACTTCTTGGGTAATGAGATGGTGTCGATAGGAAGTGACTTGTCACAAGAGGGCCTTGATGTATCCCCTATCAACAACACGAAATGGGTATCATGATTCGAGACAAAATGATGTTGATGTGGAACTAGTTCAAGAATGATATACATTGAATGAAGGCTTAACTGTATCGTATCATATATCAACTGAATGAATTCTCTTGAACATATCAATGAAACCTAATGGAGTTGGCGGCATTGACCCAAAACCAAAAACGGAGGCTTTGATATGGTGTGATGAACCCAAATACTAGAAGATTCCCCAGCCCAACAACCATGGAGATGAAGTGGAAGAGTGTCATGTTCAAGAGAGACTCACTTCCATTAACAAGTGAAGTACCCTATTTTCCCAATTTCCCCAACCATTTCAAGTCAATATCTCTTTAATAATATTGAGGAGGATAACATATGCTTGATTTGTAAGTTCATCCTTCTGATGAATACCCTTGAGTATCTTTAACGAACCCTAAAAAGGAGTGGTTCGGTCCCATCATGTTCAACGAGTCCAATGTTGTTTTATGCTATTACAATTCTATCAGAGGTGTAACTTAGCTCCCTTTTCGTATTTAGAGAGTTTGAACAAGAGGTGAAAAAGAAAAATCCAAAGGTTCCTTTTCATAAATAGTCTCTTGATTCTAAAAAGGCTGAAAACATTACTTTGGAGAACCTCTTATCCATGTTCGACTAAGGTATTCATTTTTCATAAATAGTATATCTCAGTCCGAAAAAGGTTTAAACTTTTACTGAGTAAACTTCTTTTCATTTAATTTAACGAGTTCAAAACGACAAGTGCTCAGAAATATTTTCATATTTTGTGAGTTTGAAAAGAGATGAAAGAGGACTCCACCTAGAGGAATGAGTGGTACAAATGGTAGCAACTAGTTCCTATCATGATGGAACTTTCTCAAAACACTTAAAGGTCAAAAGGTTATCTAATAAGACCACTCGTCGCAGTGGTTCCTTAGGAAAGGGTAAAATAACCAAGTGAAAGTGTATTATTGTCCAAGAATATGGTGATGATGGAATGAGAAAACCAAGGTTCATCTGGTAGAAATAGGCTGATAAAAATGGAAATCACAAGAGATAGGATGAGAATGGTTTCATTTTTACACAAGCTTGAAACATGGGAAACTATGCTTGAAATTGGTTTCATTTTTACACAAGCTTTAAACAACGAAAAACTATGCTTGATATAAGTTTTCATGTCCCCAACATAATTAATAAATTATAGGAACATGCCCCGCAAGCTTCATTTCATTCACCTAAGTAGACTACTGCTCACTAATAGGTGGATGGAATGAAGGTTCATGTACGGATCAAGTGAAAGAATCGACTGGGATTTTATGAGATCTAATCAAAGACTCGAATCAAAATGGGATATGTTTAATTTTTTAATGAGCTTGACATAGGAAAAGAACTATGCTCATGAGGATTTGTTTCATTTTTTAACAATCTTGACATAATAAAAAGAACTCTACTCATGGGACCTTGTTTCATTTTTTAAGGAGCTTGACACGAGACAAGGAATTATGCTTTGGAACCTTGTTTTGTTTTTTAACGAGCTTCACACAAGAAAAGGAACTTTGCTCTAGGGATAAGATAATGGTCTCCAAAAGGCCATGGCTTCCAAGAGGTTCTCATTATATGGGAGAAAAATTCTCTGGAAGGGATATATCAAAAGATCCAATCAAAGGACCAGGCATCAATGCTTCTACTACATGATGCACTACATAACCTACTAGATCATCAATAGGTGAGGGCATGGAACATATTGCCACATAATTAATCTGTGGCAAGGGAGATACAACTTGAATATAAGGACCATTTAGGGAAACTGGTTGATTGGGAGTCAAATTGGGACCAACGAATGAAAGCTGATAAATGGTCACGATTCTTCCATCATGTGTGAAACACATCACACAAAAGAGTGGAGAGACAAGAGCTCCCATGCCATAAACATAGTCATGCCCAAGGAATAAATTAAAACCCAAAGTTTATTGGATTTCCATCACATTGATATAGACAATCTTTCCTCCCAAAGTAATAGGAAATTGAGGAAGGATCCCTAACGGTTGAATAATTTATCTGTTAAAGGCCAACAAATTCTGAGTAATGGGAACAAGTTGCAGAGAACCTAAATATTTCCAAGTATTTGAGAATAAAATACTAACATATGCACCTTCATCTATGTCTATGCAAGGTATGGGCATATTATAAGCTTGTATTATGATCTGGAAGGGCACATAAGGAGGCAGATGATATCCTCCTAATTGGCTCCAATGAAAGGAAGTGACCATACTACTTGGAGGGGGTGCCATGGGAATGGGAGAAATTCCCCTTTGTGATATGGGAATGGGAGGACTGCTCCCTTGTACTACGGGAATGGGAGGATTGTCCCACAGTGTTGTGGGGATGGGAGGATTATCACGCTATACCATTGGAGTGGGAGGATTTCCCCCCCAGTTCATTAGAATATGAAGAAACAAGAATAAGTTGAGCGGTATGAGGGTCACTCTCTACAGGAAAGGTATGATCAACTAAACGTGGAATCTATTCAACCATTCTCTCAACCGATGGTTGGTCAGGAACAAACTCATGGGATTCATGTTCAGAGAGAGTGGGATTGACTAGATACGTATTCTGATCAATCAATCCATCACCTAGTGGAGAATTAGGGGAAAGCTTTCAATAACCATCTAGAAGTTGTGGTTGAGAAACATTAAGGTTTCCAAACAATTTGGATGATTCATCCATATAAGGGAAAAGGTGAATTGGATGATTCCCTTCAATAACTTACATGGAAACTTAAATTTACCCTTCTTTCTTTGAACCTTATGATGATTAGTAGATGTTTTTTCACTAACATGATCTCCAGAAGCTGACGACAAAGGTTGATGTGAGCCTATGGACCACACTTCTAGTACCTTGGGAATACTAGGATAATCTCTAAGAAAGTGGTCACCCTTACATAACTTGCAAGGGAGTTTAACTTTGCGGGGCTGATTGGAAGGTTCCTCCATACGAGTTGCATTGGTAGCATTGGTTGCTTAGTTCCATCCCTGCTTATTTATCTTCTTCTTCTTCATCCTTTTCTTCTTCTTCTTAGCTTCCTGGTTGCTAGAATCAAGACTTTCACCAGGAGAGGAAGAAGAAAAGGATGAAGAAACAATAGGAAAAGAAGGTAAAGGGTCAACTTTAGGATCAACCAAGGTTGATGTTTTTCAAGTGGAGGAGAACTTGGTTGAGAAACAATTTGGACATGTGAAAACATAGGGGTTGAAAATAAACAAACTGACAAACCAATGATAAATCCGGGAAGGGACAATGTTGCCATATAAGGAGCACTAATATTTCCAAAAGGAGGAAAAGGAATAGGATTCTCATTAGAGGGGTTTTCTTGATTGGTAGAATCAAGAACTATTGCCATTAGTCTCAACCTAAGATCCACTAAGGAGTTTCTCCACAGGGATAATGTTGTTCCATGGTCAAATAATTGATTTTAGAAATTAAATACACAAATAAAACAAAGGGGTAACTAGGGAAAAAGGATTACCAAGTAACTATGAATTGCAATATACAACCTTGGTAAACCAAGGATTCATGTATGGGCAAGAAATATCCATGAATACTGTGTTTGTTGTATCATAATGTACAAGGCAGTCAACTCGATTACCTAAGGCGAGATAGCAACCTAGTGGGGACTTCCAAAAAAAACCCGAAGGTACGTGGAAGCACAATTCATAGTAGTGTTGTCTAATGCATAACTGTACGATGAAAGCATTCCCATATACTTTTCATGCATGGAGCACCATCTAATATACCTTGAGGTACATGGAGAACGTTTGATACACTTATGTACATGGAACAAGATATCATCCACATCATGCAATGCTAGAAAAAAATGGCATCTCCTAAGATTATAGACATTAGAACATGTCTCTAGCCTAGACCTATAAATGTTTGTGTTAAATTTTCAAATGCTCCTTAAGATTGATTCAATAAAGTTTAAATCTTATCTTGAATTATGTTTCATTTTCAAGGCTCACCACGAATTTCACCTA
Source organism: Pinus taeda (assembly GCA_000404065.3). Taxonomy (NCBI): domain Eukaryota; kingdom Viridiplantae; phylum Streptophyta; class Pinopsida; order Pinales; family Pinaceae; genus Pinus; species Pinus taeda. The sequence goes on from APFE031185867.1 coordinate 91,839, forward strand.
AATATCCTAAAGATGCAATATAGCATGACAAAATGAAATCTTCTTTTCAATGAAAATATATGTACGGGAGGGAAGAGAACAATGAATGATGCAATATACAAGATGCAACAAGTAAGTTTTTAAAATCAACTCCTATAATGAAATTGTTCCAAATTTCAATTTCCCACACAAAACCCTACATGCAATGCAAAATGCATGAGATTTTTATTTTTGATCCACTTAATTTTCAAATGAAATGAAAACTAAAATTCTTGCCTAATCATTGATAAAAGAAACTATTCAGAATGATGATTTAAACGCCAATTATTTCAAGCAATCAATGATTAAGCAATCAGTTTGCTAATGACCTAATTGAAAAGAACAAAGAAAAATCTAAACAAATTCTTATAAAAGGCAATCAAAACTAAAACAAAACAAGATGAAGGCTTATGAGAGACCAAGACACACTCAAGGACATGAGGAGAACTAACTGGAATAATGTTAATAGGAGAGAAAATCACAAAAAGGAATTGTTTTCATCAAACATGGATCAATGTAGGTGTTGAAAGGAAACCAATGCTCTGTAGTGGAGGTGTAGAGAAGTCCAGGGAGTGCAGCAATGCTTTGTCTCCAGACCAAGGGGAGTGATGATCAAGATGTGTTAAGTTTCGACACAAAAAATCAAATCAAGATCAATGAAAGGTCTTCCTAGGGTCAATCCAAGCTAAGTGAGATAATTAAGTTATGTTCAAGTGGTGATACAAGAGCTAAGGTCAAGGAAACAACCAAGGGAAAGAAATGATCCCTACTGGAGTCGCCAATTTTTTATGCTGAAATTAAAACTACAAACAAAAGTATCTTCCCTAGACCTAGTGGACTGGGCTAGAACAACATAAAGCAAAGAACATAAAGTTTCCCTTAAAGAAATTGAAGAATGTGAAAGAGGCTTACTTTCAATCCGTTGCAATCTTTACTTTCCTCCTGGTGTGTAAGCTCCAATTGTAGCTCTGATTGTTATAAATAGAACCTGCACATACATTCAAAACAACCCAAGGATCCACAACATCTACATAGCATAATTCAATTACTTTATTCAATGGATCAACAAAGCATTGAAATACATGAATGTAAAAGTAACATAACACATAAAGGAAAACATTATACTCTTTGTATTAATATAAATAGGAGAGAGTTTACAACCAAGAATAGTAGTTGATCTTGTAGAGATCTCCTCAAGTTGACTTGTCCTTCCTTAACTCAAATCACACCACAATGTCACCCTAATGCATGAAGATGATGACTCCTTTGGATTCAAGGCAGTAGTATGAGGGCATGATCAATCTCCAAAATCCAACCTTTATGTTGTAAATGACTGTAAATTTATAAGAGAGGGATGGTATTTTAGGAATTCTTATCCATTTGTTAGCCTTGGCTTGAGATCCACTTAAGATGGGAGGATGAACTCAAGGGATAAGAGGTGAAGTCTCCAAGGTAAGATCAGATAGGATTCAAACTTCTTATCCAAGGTAAATGGTTAAAACAACCCTTGTAAGCTTTTGGAAGAGGAAGCTTTAGGATCCTTTTTAATTTTCCTAAATTTCTAGAATTAGCGCACCCCCAACAAGGGACAACCTATTTCTAACCAGTGCTTGTGTAGAAGGAAGCAACATGTTGCTGAACACAGGTGCCTAAAGGGGAAGGGTGCATTGGGCCTTAAAATCACTGAGATGAAGTAGCTAGACCCAAAAAATTTGGGATTTGGAAAGGTCATGCTTAAATATTTGTGTAGGAATGATGACAAGGTGTTCACGGATGTGGATTGATCCGGTTTGTAGGACTATTGACCAAATGCGACAAAATTGCCTATAACACTTACAACAATGCTAAGCATTTTCTTATTTAATTTATCATAGTTCAAGAATAAATATAAATAAATTTTCAAGTTATTTCTTTATTTGGTAATCATATTCTCTAAATGGGTAATCATGAAGGAGTTTAAAAGTGTTGATTTTTCAAGGATGTCCTAATTTCATAATTACTTCTTATGATTTATTAGATTAATCTTTCTTTCATTCGCATTCATCATAAAGAAATTACACGCAAGATGTCAACAATAGAAATAAAATTCTAGTAGGATCATAAAGATAAAATCAAGCAAGAGACCCAAGAATTTTATTCTAGGAAAACTCACATGGGGGAAAATCCAACAACCTTTTCCTTAGAGAAATTATCCAATTCAATAGAGATACATCTAATTATTTAAGTCAAACATGAAGTCAATCTGACTAGTAACATAACCCTTTTTCACCTAGTCAAATTTCCCTTTAAATAAGTCAAACTTATCCACAAAGAATGTAGTCAACAATGAGATATAAGGATGAAATTCAACATTCTATTATGCCTTAAAATTTTTCCCTACTGCCTTCTTCAGAGTTTTGATCCTAATGTCATCTGATAGATTCAGTTTCGTTGCTTTCCTTAGATATTTTGTCTTGCTGCAACATTATAGATTCATCCCTGCACCATGTGATAATTTTTTCACGAATTAAACCTTAGATTCATCCTTGTATAAGCCTTAAATTCATCCTTGTATAAGCCTTAGATTCATCCTTTTATAAGCCTCATATTCGTCCCTTTATAAGCCTCAAATTTGTCCTTCGATGTGAACAAAATTGATTCAAATTTCCCCTCAAGTGATTAGATAAAATGGGTATATATAGTGATTGGATGAACTTGAATAGGTGTGTCTATAGGGGTAGGCCAAATTGATCTTTAGGAGCATCGACATGATATTTTTGGAAGCAAAATTTCAATATTAGAAAATTAAAACTCCCTCTTTTAAAGATGACAGGAAGAACATGTCTTAATATATTTCAAGGGTTAAAATATCAACTATGAAGACCGACCATATCGACAAAAATTGAACAAAAAGTTTGTCAAGTCCAAGATACTTTAGAAAATTGTCTCGAGAGAGTTTCAATATAAATCTAAGTATGGGCACATATAGTTGGTTTCTACTTTGCGAGTGTGATTTGCATAGACATATGATAGAAATTACATAATTGTGGTGGATATCCCTTAAGCACTTCCAAGGTGACATATTAAGACTTAAGTAACACAGTGTAACACTGTAAATCAAAACAAAATTTGATTAATTTATGCCTGGTATTACAACTTATCATGTTGGCTTCACTATAAAACATCACAAACCAATTTGAATAACTCAACAAAATTTTCACATCAAATTCCAAATATCACGTTGATTTGTCTTCCAAAGACCCTATCTCTTAGTCTTCCTCATGATTATTATTCTATTTTTCAATATGGAATAGAAAAAAACAAGAGGTAAACCACTTTATCTTTCTTGAACTAGGATTTATATAAAGCATGCCATGCATATGGGTTGTTGCCATTTAGTCACTTCAAGTTATTCATATTTTGTTAAAAAAATTCCAAGCTATTTTTTTTCTCAAACAAAACCATTATTTTGTGTGTCGGATTGTTAAATTTATGAGTTTAACTATAGTATTTTCTCCAATGAAAACCTTGTGGGAAAACTCTAAGCACTTCTTTGCATTTTTTGAATGGTATCTAATGTAAAATCATTAGCATTGATTATAGTGCTTCGCTTGATATGGACATGAAATTAGTCACACAATAGAGGAAACCAACATAGGGGATCAACCTTGAAGCCTTCTCCATGAATCTCAAAGGCATCCAACCACTCTAAGTATCTTATTAAACTAAGTTACATTGTAGTAATAAGATTGGATATGGTGAAATCGACTCAATTTTTTCTTTTTTGGTTGCACTTTCTATAAAAATTCTCTCATTTTTCAAAATACAAATTGCTTTAACACAAAAAAAATCTCAATCTCAATAGTAAAATGGGTAATTTAAGTAAACAAGTGACCCACATTCTTTGACAATTTTTTTCACGACATCGAAAATGGGAATTCCCCAAAAGAGGCTTATGAATGATCTCATTCCAAGCTCTAATAATATTTCGAAACCTTCACCACCATTGTATTGGATGCTCTCTCAAAGTGGATACTAAAGTGGAAACTAAGTTTAATTGTAGTATTAAGACAATTTATGGTGAAATTTTATCTATTATTTTTTTGGTGGGTGCACATTCTATATCACTTCTCTCATTTTCAAATTACAAACTACTTTAACATAATAAATTTCAATCTAAATAGTGAAGTGAAGAATTTAGATAAACAAAAAACCCTCGTTACTTAACTCTTGATGTCTTTAATATATGTTATCACAACATGGGAGCTAGGAATTCAAATCAGCCCTCAGTAATATTGAGATTCTAATAAAAACTCTAAATTATAAAATTATCAATACAAACATTTGGAATAACATGGAAAATCATAATTGGATATAAACAATGGAATAAACAAAATTAACACTTGTAATTACCTCATAATATGATAACTAATGAAAGTTGAACTTGCAATTTGATTCACGAAGTGAATGATTTATCCAATATATTCCATCTACCTAAAGTTAATATTTAATTGGAGCCTCCTTACCAGCTTAAGGTTCCATTTCAAAATCTTAGTCCTCTAAGGCCACAAATTGATAAATAACAATGGGTGAAGAAAACTTAATCATAACATAGAGATCATTATGATTGTTTTTTATATCTTTCAATTTCCAATGGTGAAAAATTCAACCAACAATTCAAAATTCAAAATTCCAAATAAAAGTCTCACATCCCCTCTTCCTCTTATATCCTTCACTATAGAAGAAAAAAATAGAATTATAATATGCATTTTTTAGATTAATATTGTCTTCCAATGTTTGATAATTTACTAGGTTACATTTATATTTCATTTATAAGAAATTCTTATCTTTTCATTGATTACCCCTTGATATCAAATTTGATTTTATTCATAATCTCATATGAAATATTATTTCTCTTTACAATTAGATTTAATTTTGTTATTTTCTTAGGTACTATGTTCTTATACTACTCATTTGCAACATGTTCTTTGCCTTATCATAAGTAGTTAAACCATTTCATCCAATTAAATTACCTCATCAATTAGTTCTTGAACTTAGTAAGAATCTCAAAACTATCTTCCTCTGTAATCTCATCTCTTCTCTCTATGGCACATATTGTTATTGCTATAAGTATTACAAATAGTATGGAGGCCATTACTCCCTCACAAAGTATGGTGGTGTTGAAGAATCAACAAACATATTTTCTAGGGTACCACTTGATTGTCTTGTGGTTGTTAAAGTATATAATGGAATTGGAAGCACTACTTTCTAGTCTAAACCCACTAACTTTTTTTCAACCCCATTTATTTTACCCTAACCTTGGTTTTCAAATCCTTTGTAATGAAACATTGGAGTTTGTCGATCTATTTGCACCATAGTGCTTTGCCTCTTTGTTAGTCATCCACGTGTTGTAGCAGCGGATCTCCATTTTTGGGATTATTCCAAATGCTTTCAGCAAAATTCATTCCAGTACCCAAAAATATTCTCTTCCATGGACTATCTACATGTATGGGTAGTGGGTTCTTGATGTTGATTGCTTATATAACTCTTTGAGCCACTTTTCCCTTTGTTCCATTCCCAAAATTTAATTGGTAATCCATGTGTATGGTCAATGGGAATCTACTATTAGACAATAAAATGTTATCGCAAATTATTTTGGTCCAATGATTGTTTCCCCACTCTCTGTTAGCCATCCACAAGTATGGTTGGTGGCATCCTAATTATTGATATTTTTCAACAATGCACACATTCCTTCATCTTGGTATTTGTGATAAGGAATACAATTCTTAGTTTATATTTTGAGCATTATATGTTATCGTATTTTTCATTAATATCATATGAGGAAACTAATATGGTGTGATAGTTACATAGCATTGTAGTTTCCTAGTATCATGGAATAGTTGAGATCTTCATGGACTAGTTTTGTAGTATCTCAGGATAGTTGAGATTTTCATGGGCATGGTTGATATCTTTCCTAAACCTATTCCTTGTTTTAGTTCATAAATCCTATTTTCTGGGATATGGAGAGTCTTTTTCTCCTTAATTTGTTGAGGTAGTTTAATTTTGTTCAAGCTATATAAGTTGCTTCATTGTCCAATAAAAGTTTGTCAAAGATCAATATTTTCACTCTTCTTTTAACTGTAAAACTTTGTTTTAGTGGGATTACCTACATAAATTCCATCATATCCTTTATTATCTAGCTTTAGATTTGGATTTTTCTCCTTTCTTCTTCATCAAAGCTAAGTTCAAGCTCTCTATGATCAATTTTGCTACTGTTGAGGTATAATTACATGTAATTTGTTCAAATTTCATTATATATGCTCTTTATATGTTATAGTTACACTTAATGTGATCTATAAAATATCATGGATATTCCACTAGACAATTCTTCACAAAAAAAGTAATAGAATATATTAGAAAATCAGAAATCTACATTATGAGGGTTTATTTCTCTTTAGATTTCTAAATATGTGTTACACAACATTTTGTCACTATCCCTGTAGTCCCCATTGCTTGATCCTGGAGGACCTCTATAGTGAACCCTACAGGCTTTTCCTTCATGAAGAAACTCCCATTGTGTCCCTCTTCATGAGCAGAACAATTCCCTTTCGCACCATTTTCCCAAAATATTCTATTTTTCCCAGTTTGCAAGGTCGATGCTAATGACCTTTGTCCTCCTTGCACTGATATGCAGGGATTAACATTGTCCGTAGCACCGATCGGAGCGAATGAGCTGTGTTTCAGTTGCACTGATCCTCTTTTGGAAAGTTTTTTAAATAAGGAGTTGAAGCTTCCAGCTCTAGAATCTTCGTAATGGAAGTCTAGTAAACGGTTGAGGCAGATGGAGTTGAGGATGTCAGTTTGGGCTCCTTTCCTTTATAAGGATGGAAATATATTAAGAGATAAGACTTTCTCCCATGAGAAGAGGAACCATCTCCCCTCCATTCATGCTGTATAAGCCTCCATTTTTCCCAAGCACAAGCTAGTGTTAATATTGGTGTGCTAGTGCTAATTAAGTTCGGAGTAAGTAGCAAGTTATTCATAGTTGTAGCTCTCTAGTTGTTTGAGGGAGAAGTGTGAATTTGGTTTAGCGTGAAGCCTAAAGGGAAGTGCCTTGAAACTATCATTGTTGAGGCCATCATGGAATGCTAACAGAAGTGTATGGGAACCTAGTTTTGTTGGAGGAGAATGGCAACATCAAGACAATGGTTGTAATCTCTTCTTGATTCAATAAATATGCAACTATCGATTCATTTCCTACATGATGTGTCATTTTACATGTTCATGGCTTAATGTTTCTTGACTTGTTAAGTAGGTTGAATTACAATTTGTCTATTATCACGGTTGTTGTTTGATGTTGTTTACTTGTTTCAGGTGTTTGAAGAAGGAAACGAGAGATAGCTAGAGCGAGCAAGTAAGGTCATCACCAAATGGGATAAGCATACTAAGAGGTAGGCCCTCTTAATTGGTTGTAACCTAAGGAAATATTCCATAGAATGTATCAGTTGTGGCTAGACCCATTTGTGTCTACACTTATAATTTTACTTCACCACAAATTGGTGACTCTATTGGGGATCCAATCCTTCTGTTTGCTTGTTTGTAATTCCATGGTTTTGTGTGAACTTTTCTAGTATCACCATTTCCTTTTAGTTATGTATTCTTTGCCTTGTTTACTACTCTGGGTCTGAAATTTGTAGTAGCAAATCTGGTCTCAACCTTTGAAATATTTTTATTTTTTCCTTGCATCCTCGGTCAGCGCACTTATTTCGCTGGCAGTTGTGTTGATCAACGCGATATACTTAGAAACAGTCGTGTCGACCCCCTTTCTAGCAGTTGTTGTTAGTTAGGCAGTCGTGCTGATGCCTGTAGGTGAAGATTATGGTTTACCCTAGATCTCGACCAATGTGTCTTTCTCTCTTGATTTCTGCCTTTTAGCTTGTTTAGACTACATTCTGCCTAACTAGAAAACTCCATTTAGCTTGGTTTGTGTGCTTGCTTGGTTTAGCCCACCCTCTGATGTGTTAAGTTTGGCCCTGTGTGAAGTTCTTTTTTATTTTTCTTTGAATCCCTCGATCAGTGCTACTTGTCAGTTAGGCAGTCGCGCCAATCAGGCCATCAGTGCTAGTTGTCGTACTAGTTAGTCATGTCAGCCGTTCCTATCAGTGCTAGTTATTAGTTAGGCAGTCACTCCGGTCTTTGAGTTCAGAAAAAACTGAATTTCTCACATTCCCGTGCCAGTGTGTCTTGACCCTCAAACTCCCTTCTTCTGACTGCCATCTTCATTGCTTCATTTTCAATTGAATGAGTGAAAGAGTCTCGTTTGTTCTCTTATTTCGAGTGTCTCTTTTGTCTTTCCAAGCATAGATTACATTACTTGGTTTCTTGATTGAAGCATGTACGTGTTTGGTTGGTTTGATTCAGGGAAGAAGTTGTTTTAGTTTCATTTATCATGCTTTGGATTTGATTGATGCTTGTTTGTTTGGAATTGTGAAAATTTTGATTTAAAGTGCTTTATGTGAAAGATTCATTTTGAATTTTATGAAATTAGAACATCATTCTAGTTTACTTAAGCAAAAATACTGCATTAGTAGTGTTATTGAGAAGCTAGAATTGCGTCATCATAAGAATTAGAAATGAAATGAAACTTCTTATGTTGTTATGGGAAGATTAAGTGCATTTAAGACATGCATAAGTGAAACTTTTCATTCTTTGATTGTTGCATTGATTGTGTGCTCTCTATCCCTCAATTAGTGTTAACTTTCATAGAAGAAAGATTTATTTTCTCATACAGCTACATATAGGATTTTTTAGATGACAATGGTAGGGCCTTGTAATTGAAACCTAATTTGAGATCAACCATTAAAATGTATTGAATTAAACTAAGGAAGGATTGAAACTTAATGCTCACATTTAGTGGTCTAGGCTAGAGACGTGTTCCGACGCCTTTAAACCTAGTAGTTGTCTTTCGCTTCGGCATTAGACAATGCTAGTACAGACTTGTGATCCCCATACCATCATGTATATAAAGGAAGACCCCACTAGGTTTGTGATCCTTTATCTGTTGGAAGCTGAGTTTTCCGACTTGTAAACATGATACACCGAACACAGCATTTGGGGAGATTTCCTTCCCGTACTTCTCGGTTCGTTGGGAGGTATTCTATAGTTCATGGTTACCTAGTAATCCTTTATGCCTAGAGTACCCTAAGTAGTCAGTTTTGGTTTTTACTGACTCTTTAAATTTCAAATATCATTGAGCACTTGTCCTTTCGAGCTCGTTAACTTTGAAAGCAACTAGAGTCACCTTTTTCCCTTTTCTTGACTCTTAAAACATGAAAAGGCACAGTTTTGTTTCAATGTCTTAAAATTAACTACCCACGAAATATTTCTGGTTAAAGTTATCTTCCTTAGTGATTCTTTAGGGTCAATTTCAATGCCAACATTTCCAAAGTTTACTAGTCAAGGATTACCCTCGGATGGGAATCCTGGTCCTTTTCCTTCTTTTGAAAATGCTGGTGCTCCTTATATGGCAACTTGTCCCTTCCTGGGTTAACCATTGGTTTACCTGTTTGGTTATTTTCAACCTCGGTGATCCCAAATGTCCCAACTCCTTCCTGACGTCCTCTTCATTTGAATCACATCATGCTGATTATAAAGTTGACCTCTCACCTTCTTCCCCTATTTCTTCACCTTCCTCTTCTACTTCACCTGGTGGAAGTTTCAAATCTAGTAATTAGGAGGCTAAGAAGAAGAAGAAGATGAAGAAGAAGAAATCAAATAAGAGAGAGGCCAACCATGTAGCTATTGCTTTAAACACACTTCCTATTGAAAAACCTTTCAATCCTCCATGGAATGTTAGATTCCCTTGCAAGCTGTGTAAGGGTGACCATCTCCTTCGAGACTGTCCTAGCATTCCCAGAGTCTTAGAGGTATGGTCTCAAGACCTGAATCAACCATCCCCATTGACTTCTGGAGATCATGTTGATGCTACAGCTTCATCTAATGATGGTAAGAAGAAGGTAAAAATTAGGTTCCCCTGTAGGTTATGTGAAGGAGAGCATCTTCTTCACCTTTGTCCTCTTATGGATAAAGCATCCAAAGTTTTGGAAAACCTTGTAGCTCCTCAACCCCAACTTCGTGTTGGTTATCAGAAGATTTCTTCTGACCCTCTCCCAGTTGGTAAAGATATTGACTTGGATTCATCTCTTTTCCGTCCTGCTCTTCTTGAGCGAGACTCTCTTATGTCTATTCCTGAACAACCATCGGTTGAAAAGAGTGTTGACTTGGTTCTTCCACCAGTTTCTCACTATTCTGGGAGAGAGTGATGATCATACTACTCATGTTCTTCTCATCTCCTCAAATTCTCATGAATCGAAGCATGATCGTCCCGTCTCAGTTGTTAAAGAGAGTCCTTCTCCTATTATTGTACAACATGGGGGTAATCATATGATACACCCACCAAATAGTTATGTCGTATCTTTTGATTGGGGTCCATTAACTGCTTTACACCTCCCATCTTATGTGCCTTTCTAGATCACAGTACAAGCCTATAATATGGCAGTACACGACACTATATTAGATGAAGGCATGTATGTTAGCATCATTTCTTCTACTACTTGGCAAGCTTTGGGCTCCCCACAACATGTGCTTGTCACTCAGAATCTGTTGGCTTTCAATGGAGGAACCAGTCAACCCTTAGAGATCCCTTTGAAGTTGCCTATTGCTTTGGGAGGAAATACCATCTATATAGACGTGATGGTAGTCCAAGGTCCCTTATATTTCAATCTTCTCCTTGGATGCAACTATGTTTATATCATGGGAGCTCTTGTTTCTTCACTTTTCCGTGTGGTTTGTTTTCCGCGCGAAGGGAGAATTGCGACTCTTGATCAATTGTTGTTCATTAGTCACCAAGAGCCTCCTTTGCAACCATTGTCACCTATCGGCTCTAGTTTGCAAGAATTACCTTCCCCGCCACAGGTCAATTATGTGGCTACCCATTCTGTCTTTGCATCTACTAATGATCACACGGATGGTCTTGTACATTATGTACTAGGGGAATTGGAACCCATTCTATCTTTGGTACCAAATGACATGTATTCCTCCTAGAGCATGGTTCTTACTTCTAGTGAAGACCTCTTGGGAGTCATCTTCTCTTATGGGTCATGAATAGACATTGTGAGGATAGTTTCTAGTCTTGTGTCAACCTCGTTAAAATATGAAACAAGGAGTCATGAGCATTGTTCTTTGTCTTATGTCAAGCTCGTTAAAAAATGAAACAAGGGTCTCGAATCTTTTACTGTTTCAACCTCATTAAAAAATGAAACAACTCCCTTTTCCAAATCGAGTTTTTGATTAAGATCTCGTAAAATCCCAGTGGAGTCTTTCCAAGATCTTGAAAGTCAACCTTCATTCCATCCACCTAGTTGACTGAAATGAAGATTGGGGGGCATGTACCTTGTTTGAGTCATTATTCTAGGGGCATGCAAACTTATAGCAAGCATATTTTATCTTTGTTTCAAGCTTGTGTGAAAATGAAACCAAACTCAAGCATAGTTTTTCATTTCAAGCTTGTGTAAACATGAAACCGAATCCAAGCAGAGTTCTTCATGGTTCAAGCTTGTGTAAAAATGAATCCATGCCCAATTTACATCTCGTGATTGCCATTTTTATTAGCTAATTTCTGTATGAGCCTCGGTTGTTTCATTCCATCGCCACTATCTCTTTGGCTGATCATATGCTTTCACTTGGTTATTTTTCCTTTCCTGAGGGACTGCAGTGATGAGTGGTTTTATTAGCCAGCCTCTTGACCATTACATGTTTTGAGCAGTTCCTCGATTACCAGAACCAATTGTTACCCTTTATACCACTCGTTCCTCCAGTTCAAGTCACGTTTAAGCTCTTTTCTTGACTTGTAAAACTAAAATGAAAATATCGCCGAGTATTTTTCCCCTTTGACTTGTTAAAGAAAATAAAATAGGGGGCCTGCTTTTAGCTCTTTTCCGACCCTTTAAACATGAAAATATTGTCGAGCTCTTGTCATTTTGAACTCGTTAACGGATGTGAAACGTCGTGCACAAAGTATACATTTACCCCTTTTCAAGTTGGGATGCACTATTTACAAAAAAGGTACTCCTTGACTGAAATGGTCAAGAAGTTCTCTAAAGTATCATTTTCTACCTTTTCGGGCTCGAGAGACACAAATGTATGAAAAAGAACCATGTGGAGTTTTCTTTTCCATGTATTTTCAAACTCTCTAAACATGAAAAGGATACCGACTTGCAGCTTTGTTAGACTCATTAAAATATTAAACAACATCGGATTCGTCACCATGATGAACATGAGATTTTCCTTCCTAGGGCTCATTAAACTTAATAGGTCGGATTCATCTAAAGGATGAACTTGCAGTGCAAGCATATTCTATCCCCTTCAAGCTTGCGACTAAAAAATAATTAGGGTATCTACTAGAAATGGTGGAGGAAAATTTGAAAATCTAATTAGTTGTGCCAGTAGATCACTCTTGAACATGACACTTTCTTATTCGTATTGGGTTGGGATATCCTCCTTTTTATCGTTGACCTTCCTAGGTTGGGCCATTTATTTTTTCCTTCCATTTGATCTCTACTGCATCATCGTGACCACTAATCCTATGGGTCCAAAAGCTGCCAAACTTCCAGTCGTGTCGCCGATATATTCAAGAGTTGTCCTTCTACAGTTACCCTTACCCTAATTCTCTGTATCATCCAAAATCATTTTTCATCCCTTTGTCTTGTGTCAATTATGTATGATACATCATGGCCCTCCTTCGACATAGTCGCTTCCTGTTGACTTCACCTTATTATCTAGGAAGTTAACCAAGAGACTCCATTTCAGTACCTTAGAGCTTACATGCCCTAATGGCAAATTCTTCGCACTCAACAACAAGTTCACATCATTGGCTTTCGATCAGGTGATTTCATGGGTGTTCGGCTATAGTTCCTTTATTAATATTTCATGAATTGTGTTGATAGTACCTTGAGAACCATTGTCATTATTGGTGTTTTCTCTCACGCTTGTTAAAAATTTACATCATTGGCTGGAAATCAAGCGATTTTCTAGCATTTTTGATGTCAACACATCTATTCACATGCTATAATTTGTACTTTCATCGGTTTGTGTTGGAGCGCAAGACCCTGGGCTCAGATTACAAAAGTCCAGTTTTCAAGGCAATGTGACATGATCATGTTGATATACATGTCTCTTTCAGATGGGTGGCTACAAACATACCATAAGTTGTCATATGTGATCCTTCTCATTATAGGATGGTTGCGACCATACCTTGGTTTCGATATGATCCTCTTTATCAGATGGTTGCCCCCATACCTGGATCCATTTGCATGATATTTATCTGGATGGATGCATCCATACCATGATTCATGTATCATTTGACAGAGTTTTTAGTTATGTATATATATCTATACTTGCTTGCAGGTTTTCTGACGGTAGATTCCGGTTCCCCGCACTGATTCATAGAGCATTTCATCCCTCACTCTTGTTCGGCCTTCACGCTTTAGGAGGCATCTGTTACAATTTTTTTTTTCATTGTCTTGTACTACCCATTCCTTGATCTTTGAGGACCTCTACATTGAACCCTACATGCTTTTCCTTCATAAAGAAACTCCCATTGTGTCCCTCTTCATGAGAAGAACAATTCCCTTTTGCACCATTTTCCCAAAATCTTATGTTTTTCCTAGTTTACAAGACCAACGCTAATGACCTTTTTTCTCCTCACACCAATATGCAGGGATTAACACTATCCCTAGCACCAACCAGAGTGACTGAGCTATGTTTCAGTTGTGCCAATCATCTTTTGGAAAGTTTTTTAAATAAGGAGCCGAAGCTTCCAGCTCTAGAAGCTTCATAATGGAAGTCTGGTAAATGGTTGAGCCAGATGGAGTCGAGGATGTCAGTTTAGGCTCCTTTCCTCTATAAGGATGGAACTACCTCAAGAGTAAATACCTTCTCCCATGAGAAGAGGAACCATCTCCCATCCATTTGTGCTATATAAACCTCCCTTTTTCCCAAGCAAAAGCTAGTGTTAATATTGGTGTGCTAGTGCTAAATAAGTTTGGAGTAAGCATCAAGATATTCATAGTTTTAGCTCTCTAGTTGTATGAGGGAGAAGTTTGAATTTGGTTTAGTGTGAATCCTAAATGGAAGAGCCTTAAAACTATCATTGTTGAGGCCATCATGGAATGCTAGCAAAAGTGTATGGGAACCTAGTTTAGTTGGAGGAGAACGACAACGTCAAGACAATGGTTGTAATATCTTTTTGATTCAATATATATGAAACTATCGATTTATTTCCTACATGATGTGTCATCTTACATGTTCATGGCTTAATGTTTCTTGACTAGTTAAGTAGGTTGAATTACAATTTGTCTATTATCATGGTTGTTGTTTGCTGTTGTTTACTTGTTTTAGGTGTTTGAAGAAGCAAATGAGAGATAGTTGGAGCGAGCAAGTAAGGTCATCACCAAACGGGATAAGCGTACTAAGAGGTAGGCCCTCTTAATTGTTTCTAACTTTAAGGAAATCTTCCATAGAATGTATCGATTGTGAATAGACCCATTATTGGCATAAAGGAATTGTTTGTGTCCACATTCATAATTTTACTTTGCCACAATATGTAAATTATTGTTTATTGCATATGCATGCAAATTATAATTATAAAAAAAATAGAGAGAAATGAAATAATTAAAAAACCAAAAATGACACAAGATATATCTTGGGAAACCCTTTTAGGAGAAAACCCAGATAGAAGATGAGGTCGCTCTGCTTTCTTTCCCTAAATGGAAAGCAAGTACAAATAAGTGAGGCTTGTGGCCCATGGGATACTACAATGAGAAAATCCTCTCAGTTTTCTCTCTCCCTATCCTCTCTCAACTACTATTCTCATATATGGAACAAAATGCACTTGAATAACACATAACTTGTTTTCCTCCTAGTGGCATGATTATAAGACAACTCGATAGCCTACTAGTGGTTAAGTTTGACTTCATCAACTCTTAACTAGAGTTACAATATAGACTATTCTAGAGTATTATTCATCATGGGCATGTGGATATCCCCTTTGCTATGGGTAATTAGGTTGACATGGAATCCTCCTAAATTACAGTGGTTAAAACAAAAGGGTCAACTTTATAGTGGCATAACTTTTGCATATTGACTCTAATTGAGATGATTCTTGCATTTTTGGACAGGTATATGTGTGTATAATAGGGAAAAAAGGTGCAATGATTTATGTGTGTATAATAGGGAAAAAAGGTGCAATGATTTAGTGGAAAATTTTAAACCCCCAAAAAAATTGCCTGATTTGTCAAACTACTTTTGAAGGTTTCAACCCCTAATTTTCCAAACTGGGTCCTACTAATAAAAATGGTCTTGTGACCTGATTCCTCCACTTTTTCCACTCTAAAAGCATTGAGATAGATTAAAAACATTATAATGATCCAATCCAGATCATAATGTATGAGGAATTATTCTAAGGGTGTTGTAGGTCTTTATTATTTTCTTTATCTAGCAAAATTATAGCCTCAACAATAAGATTCTAGCCATACATGCTCAATTCAACCTTATTTTACAAATACCTAGTCATCCATCATCCATACAAGTTTGATTAGAAACTATATAAGAAAAAATACAATCATATAACATGTGTGCTATCTATCAAGCACCAAATTTTGGTCGTATAACCATTGTACATCCTCAATCCAGCCTCAGGACACAAAGTCACAATCATATAGCATATGAATTGGGGTTTTCTCTACTAATTAGAAGTCATATTTTCTAATTACTAGTTGCATATCATATGATTTTATATTTCCCTATTAATTAGAAATTTCACAATGTGTAATTTAAATTTTCTAAGAGTGGCCATGCAATTTAATTTAGCCACCAATTTGCAACATACGACCTCTAATGTGCCATATTAGCTACCAATTTATAGTATACAACCTCTAATATGTTAAATCAACAACCAAAATCTATAGCATACAATCTCCCATGTTTTGAGTAAGCATAAAGTTACACTTGTACAACCATTACGCAAATTTACACATAATTTATATGACCCTAATTAGCCATCTAAATTGCTCAAATTTTTTGAAATTTGTGCACAATTGGCCTCAATGTTTTGAAATTTGACCACAATTTCCTTCAATTTTCAAAATTTGCGCCCAATTGCCTAAGGGAAGCTTTAGTTTTTTTAAATTTATGCCCAATTGTGAGAGACTCGCTCAATTTCTCATAACTAGTTACCAATGGTGAGTAATTAATCTCCATTTCTCAGAATTGGTGCCTACGTATCACCATTCAGTCTTCATTTTTCAAAAATTATGCTCAAATGACGAAATTTTGATTGATATTTGTGCCATATGGACTAAAATTTTCAACTATAGTTTACAAAATTGATTATTTTTAAGTTAGCACTTAATTTTTACAAACAATTTTGTATTAATACGTTGTCTGGTTCTATGTGAAACTCAAAATCACTTTGTAATCCACTATTAGTGACTATTGGTAGTCTATATCACACATTAAATCTAGGATGACCATTAGAGTAGTGGAAGTGCTCGCGCTTGTATAAAGAGTAGCTAAGTTGGCCAACATCACTGTCACATCAGCGAAAAAAATTAACAACATTTCAGTTAGCAAGTTATCTTCTTGATGTGTTGAGTGCGACATCCTAATATATGACATGTATCACTTTAAAGAAGTACTTGACAACTAGATCTTTGATATGAGTATGTGGTTTGAATATAAGAAAATTCCTAAAAATATAAGGTTCCTTTCTTCCAAGTTGAAAATAACGAGACTTGTTGTATTGTTGGGTGTACAATGACCCAAAAATTAAAAAAGTATCATTGTAGCCCAGATGGGAATGGTAGAAGTTCTCAGTTTGACATTATATCAATCAAATTACAAGTAGGATACAAGTGTTAAATGGATCCACCTGCATCAAGGATTCACTATGAATGTTCATGAATACATTCATTAGTTCAACAAGCTATGCATTCTTCTCAGTGTATCTAATTTAGGTGAGCAACTCATACTTAAATTTAAAGCTCGATTGCAAGAATCATTGTATCGAGAGCTTGAGTTTTTATAGATAAACACTCTTGATAATGGTTCCAATTTTTCTAAGTTGACTAAAGAAAGTATTTCATATAAGCATAAAGTCGAGCAATTTTCATCATCTATAACAAGCCCTCCTCTTAGTTCCACCCAAGCAACCAAGAAAACATGTGATGAGAGAGGTTGCTATAAGGGATTCAATCTCTATGGTGACATTAATGAAATGGAATTGAAAGAACTCATCAAACAAACCCATCCACATCAGAAATTACACCCCTAGGAGACATGTCAACCACTGATACATCCTGTCCCATTGTCCCACTGATGTTTTAAGCCTCTTAACCCAAAGTCATTCTCACCCTGTAGGCAGGACAATGACTAGCAACTCAAATTTGTTCTCATAGGCCTCTATTCCAGTGACTATGGACTTTTCTCAGTAGACCTATGCCAACGACCCTGAGATTTGAGCCACTTTTCTAGCCCAGAATCCCGGCCTCTACCCAAAACTTGATACAACCTTTAGAGTCCATCAATGACATGATAACAACGGTAATAAATCAAAATTGACCTCAAAACTAGGCCAAATCATCCCCAACCAGGATTGACATTCTGTCAAACACTTGGAATCAATGAAACCTGCAGGTCTATGATACAACACAGAGAATAAATGAATGAAATAACTTATGAAACATAACTAGAAGGATCACCTCTTTCTCCATTGGACTACTATATCATCAATTAGGTCTTCCATCCATACATTTAAAAATTACAATTAAATACATGAAATAACCATGAAATGAACCAATCATATAACCATGCTTATAACCAACATTAAACCATACAAATACTAGAGATATGACAACCATTAAATCCACATATAAACAAGTACAAAAGTAAGAAAATTTATCTTTTATTAATCATAGCCAAATCCGACTAGGTTTAGGACTTCCACGTACCACCCGACCATAGACATGGTTGAACCAGCTCTCTCTTTCAGCCAATCACTCCCATGCCATATTCCAAGCATGAATGTGGGATATCATAGAATAACCATTCCAAGAAAAACCAAGGGAATACAGAGGTTAAACAACCTCCACCCTCATCAAACCATGACCACA
>APFE031185867.1:112155-125714 GCA_000404065.3 Pinus taeda
ACTGCTTTGCCTCAACCGGTAAACAATAAAGGATACAAGGCTTGCATCTGATCCTCCATTGATCTGTAAACTATCGTGGATATTCCACTGGACAGTTTGTGAAAACATATATGGTAATATTATATTAAAAATCTGAGATTCTACACTATTACAATTTTATTTAATTTCTAGATCTGTAAAATTAATAGTAATTAGTGCATGCATGTAAAAGTAAATCAATTAGAAAAGTAGAGAATGACAAAATAATATCACATTGGCATAATAAACAATATATGCTCTCTAGAAAACCTTTTTTGGAGAAAACCCAACTGGAAGGTGAGGTTGCTTCGCTCTCTTTCTCTGTCCCGAAATATGGCTGCAAATACAAAGAAGTAATGTTTGTGGCCCATGGGCTACAACACTACATATATCCTCTGTGTGTGCTCTACCTCCTATCTCTCCTAGCTATATTTTCTCAACTATGGAACAAAATTCTCTCGAAAGAATGGAATCATCTACCTCCTAGTGGCCCAGTTATAACACAACCTGATAGCCTACTAGTGGTTAATTTTAACTACATCAACTCTTAACTAGAGTTACAAAATAGACTCTTATAAATTATTTTTCATCACAAACACGTGGCTAGCCCATTTTCCATGAATAATGGGGGCTGACGTGGCATCCTCCCGCACTATAGGTGTGAAAACAGGAATGTCAACTTCTGAGTGGCATAACTTTTGCATACAAAATTTGATTGACGTGATTCTTGTACCGTTGGAAAGATCTATGTGTGTATAATAACATGAAAGGTTCGAGTGCTTTAGTGGAAAATTTTTATGGCCCCAAAAATGTCATTTGATGCTCAAAACGCTCCCAAAAAGTTTCGGACCCTGTTTCATGAAACTGGGTCCCACCGGTAAAAACAGTCCCGTGAGATGCTTCCTCCACTTTTTCCATTCCAAATGCATCAATATGGATGAAAATAATATAATGATCCAATTTGGATCACACCTCCCCATTTTGGGAGTCTTTTGGTCCCCAGAAGATTTTTTTGAATGAGGTGAGGAAATTTTTCCTCCACCTTCTCTCTAGTGTACCATTTAGCTTTGCTTGGAAGTTGTCCCTTCAACCTAATCTGCCAAAGGTATTGTTTCCCTTGTCTTGTAGTTGTGGACCTCTACTGAAAAATATATCTTCGGTCAACTCTTCCTGAGCATCTTCTACCAAATCCTCCATAGAAGGTAGGACTTGTTCCTCTTCCTGATCTAGCTAGAAAAGCTTGTAGAGTTTCAATTTCTCTACATTTACAACTAAGTAAATGCATATATATGGTGGTAAACTGATTCAATAGGAATTATCACCTAGATTTTCTAGTATATCAAAGGGACCATACCTTAGAGCCTTGATTTTATTACCAGGCGCTTACAACCTCTCCTTGTTCAACTGTAGCCATACTCTGTCTCTCACCTTGAATGATTTCTCTATTTTGTGTTGATCATGCTTAGCCTTATACTTCACCTACGAATTATGCAGTGTTTCCAGTACCTGTAGATGGATCTACTTGATCTGCTATATAAAATTTTCAGCCCCCAAAGCATCTCTCATAATGTCTTCTTTCACTCCTCCTTGCTGCCCATATGCAATATCTAAAGGTGCAGGTGGAAAATATCCAAAACAAGTTTCAAATGTGGACTTTCCTATAGAAGTGTGGATTTCTCTATTATAAGAATGTTATGTATATACTATTTTTTCATCCCAGGTCTTCGGATGCTTTTTGTTGTAACCCCTCAAAAGCTGCACCAAATTCCTATTGACTACTTCTATCTGCCTATCTGTGTGTGGATGGAATGTTGGATATCTCTTTAACTTCGTGTCCATGTTCTCCCATAATGTAGTGTAGAATGCACTGAGAAATCTTGTATCCTTTTTTGAAATGATGCTCCTTGGTATCCCAAAGTGTACCCATACCTTTCCAAATAACAATTTTTCTACTTCTTGTCCATTGATTGTATTTTTACAGGGCATCAAAATGCACATCTTACTGAACCTGTCAACTACCATGAACAACTACTCATGTCCCTTCCTAGTTGTCGGTAAACCTCCCACACAGTCCATGGAAATGCTTTCCCAAGGACGAGTAGATATAGGTAAGGGATGATACAAACCTTGTTTCCTATTGTTAGGCTTGTTGGTACAACCAAGCATGCATCCTCTTATGAACCTAGCTACTTGTTCTTGCATCTTGGGCCAATACACATACCTCTACAAGTTAGTCATAGTCTTCCCTACACCAAAGTTCCCTACAACCTTGGAGGTGTGAGCCTCTCTAATCATCTACAAATTCTCACCTTTAGGAACTCATAGCTTATCCAACCTATAGAGTAACCCATCCAGGAGATGGTAGTCAATGGTGTTGTCGCCATTGTGCACATGAATCTACCCTGCAACTATTGATACACCTCCTTTAAGTCCTCATTTTTTGAATATGCCATTTTGTATGTCATGGGTGAATGGCTCCATGTGCATAAGACTCCCCAAAGCTGTAATTTTTTATGTGGGTGGCCTTGAAACCATATCTGCCAACTTGTTTTTGATCCCTTCTTATACTTGATCACCAAATGAAACTGTTGTAAAAACCCCATCCACTTGTAATGCCTAGTATGTTGTAGCTTATTCTAGGCCTGGAGGTACTATAACGGTTGGTGACCCTTGTAGATTATTGTCTCCTTTCCCATTAGATAGTGCTTCCACTTCTTCACATCTTGCACCATGGAATAAATATCCTTATTGTAGGTAATTTAGTTAATAACTTCCCCATGAAATACTTCAAAACTATAGCAAACGACCTTCTTCTTGCATCAAGACAACTTTTATAGCATACCCCCTCAGATCTGTCTCCACTTCAAATGGTTTTTACAAGTTTGGTAATGCCATAAATGGTGCTTCACTGATCTTATTCTTTAACTTATCGAAATCCTTTTGCTACCCTTTTCCCCACTGGAAACTCTTTCCACTTGCTGTTATGGTGTGGAGCAGTACTGCTACTACTGAAAATGAGTCTATGAATTTCCTTAGGTACTGTGTTGCTCCAATGAAACTCCTAAACTCAGTAACATTAGTAGCCACTGACCATTTCATGATGGCCTCCATCTTGGAAGGATCTATCTTCAATTCTCATCCACCAATCTTATATCCCAAATACACTAAGGACTGTTGCGCAAACTCACACTTCTTGAGGTTTTCTAGCAGCTCGTGCTTCTAAAATGTTTCCAACACCTGTGTCAAATGTGAAATATGCTCCTCCGAGGTAGCACTATATACCAGTATATCATCCAAATATAAAGTAACAAATGAATCTATAAAAGGGCACAATACATCATTCATTAATCTCATAAATGTAGCTGTTGCATTACATAGGCCAAATGGCATAACTAACCACTCATACAAACCTTGCCTAGTTTTGAAGGTGGTCTTCCATGTATCTTCTTCTTTACTCGAAGTTGGTGATATCCAGACTTCAAGTCCATCTTATTGAAATAATTTTCTTGCTGCAACTGATCTAGTAGATCGTCTATTCTGGGAAGGGGGTATCTATTCTTGAGCGTGATTTTATTCAATGCTCTGTAATCTATACACATCCACCAAGTTCCATCATTTTTTGGAAAAATGATGATTAGTGACCCACATGGTGATGTACTAGGTTGAATGACACCCTCTTCTAGCAACTGTTTCTTCACCTCACTTGCTTCTATAACAAAATGCTTATACAACCCAATATTTGGCAATGGGAAGTTTGGCAATGGTTGGATCTCGTGCTCCACTTCTCTCTTAGGGGGTAACCCTTTAGGCTCTTGGAACACATCCTTGTATTCCTGTAACAACTCCCCAAATTGTTGTTTTTGTTTCTTATTATACCCCTATAGGGATGCCTTGCCTCTTATTGACTCCTCTACATACTGATTTTCCCTTAAAAGCAATAAAACATACTTCTTGATGGAATTGATCAATTTCTTGACTTGGCTAGCACTTACCACTGAAATTTTTGACTTTCCTTTATGTGCATTGATGATCAATGATTTTCCATCCTTTATGAACCGATACTGGTTAGCTCTCCTCATGAATATTGCGTCACGCATGTACATGTATGGACTCCCAAGCACGACTCCACATACATCAAGGAGAATCACTTCCATATCTACTTCATCAATAAAATCAACACTGATAGCAAATCTAATTTTGCACTGTTTTGTTACCTTTAACTTTACATCCCTATGTACCCATCCCAGTGGATATGAGTTTGGATGATCACTAACTTCCAACCCCAAATTCTTGACCATATCTGCTGCAATGAGATTTTCCTACAATCCTGAATCAAACAAAGCATCAATCTTCATCTTCTTGACCTATATCTTTACATGGAAGAGTTTGGTCATTTCTTTCTCTTCTTATTGCTGAAGGCTACTTAGATTCACCTCCTTCTCTACTGATGTACAGACAATCTTGTCATCCAAGCCTGAGATGCTTTCAACTTGGTTTCTTGAATTAGTGGCCATGAGATTCTTCTTCTTGTTATCTTTCTTCTTGTTCTTCAGTTTTAGCTCTGGATGCAATTTCCAACACTTATCGCTTGTATGGCCATCAATGTTGCAGTGGTTGCATTGGTTGCTAGCATATTTTCACTTGTGTGTTGTGGTTGTCTCCATTTTATATTTTCCCCTTTTTCGCCTCTTCTTCCCCTCCTTAGAAGCATCTTCTTTCTCCTTTTGCTTCAATCCACTTGATTGCACTATTTTCAGGCCTATGTTCTCCAGGTATAGTACCTGTATACAAGCCTCATCCATCGTTTTGGGCTTGAACATCATCACTTTATCACGCAGATGGTGGTGCAGACCCCCCAAATACTTGAGGAGTAAATATGGGTTCATTGGAGAGATGCCCAACATGATATCCATATTTTTGAATTATGTGGTGTACTCTTGCATGCTTTGGCCCGACCCTTGCTTGAAGTAATGCCACTAGATCCATTGGTCTTCCATGTACCCAATCGGATATATCTGTGACATAATGAGGGTTTTGAAATCCTCCCACTTAGTCACTGGAGGTTATCCCTCCAACTTTAGGGTTTCCATGTCTCTCTCCCACCAAGTTAGTGCATGGCCCTCCAATTTCAGTCACGTGAATGAGATCTTCTACCCTTCCTCAATCTGATGGACACTGAAATAAAATTCCAGTTACTGCAAACAATGGTTTAGCTTCAAAGTGTCGATCTTGCCATGGTGTGGCTTGATATCAAATTTTTCTTACACTTTAAATAAGGATTGGTTCCTAGCACTCAATTTGGGTTGATCTTTTCCAGGTTCTTTATTCGACTGGTTATCTATGTCTTCCCGATCTCTTGATCCCCCTTCTGATTTTCCCTTTGCATTCAAACCCCTTTCTTCTCCAAATATCCCCATCTTATTTCTTAGGGCTTCCATGAGGAGGTTTACATTTTGGTTTATATCTACGACTTGTTCTTCGAGCCGCGAAAACCTCACCTCTGCAAAATCACGATGTTAGTTTACATATTCATCGCCCATGATTAGGGGTTTACGATGTTCAGCCTCATCAATCTAGATCCCCGCAATCTCCACAAAATACCCAAAGAAACCCACTGTGATACCGAATGATCTGTAAACTACCATGGATATTCCACTGGATAGTTTGTCACAACATATATGATAATATTATATTAAAAATATGAGATTCTACACTATTACAATTTTATTTAATTTCTAGAACTGTAAAATTAACTGTAATTAGTTCATGCACGTAAAATTAAATCAAGAAGAAAATTAGAGAACGACAAAATAATATCACACACACATAATACACAAGATATGCTAACCCTTTCAGGAGACAGCCCAACTGGAAGGTGAGGCGACTTTGCTCTCTTTCTATGTCTGGAAATATGGCTACAAATACAAAGAAGTAATGATTGTGGCCTGTGGGATTATACAAAGTACAAATCCTCTTTGTGTTCTTTACCTCCTATCTCTCATGGCTATCTTTTCTCAACTATGGAACAAAATTCTCTCGAAATAATAGAATCCTCTACCTCCTAGTGACCCGATTATATCATAGCCCAATAGGAAACTAGTGGTTAATTTTGACTACATCAACTCTTAAATAGAGATAAAAAATAGACTCTTCTAAATTCATTTACATCAAAAAGATGTGGCTATCCTCTTTTATATGAATAATGGGGGCTGACGCAACATCCTGCGAAACTAAAGGAGTGAAAACAGGAAGGTCAACTTATGAGTAGCATAAATTTTGCATATAGACTCCGATTGACACAATTCTTGCACTGTTGGAAGGATCTACGTGTGTAGAATAGAAAACAAAAGTGCAACACTTAAGTAGAAAAATTTTACCCCCAAAAAACGTCGTTTGATGCCTCAAAATGCTTCTAGAAGGTTTCGGACCCCGTTTCGCCAAACTAGGTCCCATCGGTAAAATAGTCCCGTGAGATGATTCCTCCACTTTATCCACTCTAAATGCATCAATATGGATGAAAAAAACTATAATGATCCAATTTGGATCAACCATCTCCCATGTAGCTTCTTTAGGCCCAAAGTGATTCCACTGCACTTTAACTTGCTTTATGGTTTTGTTCATGAGCATGAGATGTTTTCACTGCAATATGCATTGAGGCTCTGACTGGGACTCTACTTCTTTCTCCACCTACAATACAGAACAATCAATAACATGCTCAACATCCTTTATATAATTCTTAAGCAATGAAATATGGAAAACATCATGAAATTTCATTGTTGGAGGCAGTGCAAGTCGATATGCCACTGGTCCAATCCTCTCAAGGATCTCGAAAGGTCTGCAATACCATGGAGCCAACTTGGTAGAACCAATCCTCAAAGATATTTTCTTTGGATTTATGCACAAATACACATTCTCCTCAACCTAAAACTCCTTGAATATATGGTGCTAATCCTCATAACTTTTCTATCTATCCTGTGTTTCCTTTAGATCTTTCTTTATAACTTACATTTCGTGCTCCATGTATGCCAATGTGTCTAGTCCAATAAGTACCCTATTCAATGGATCACTCCAGCTTATGGGATTTTTAAAACTTTGTACATACAATGCCTCAAAATAACTCATCCTCAATGACTCCTAATAAGCATTTTTCTCTGTAAACTCAACCAATGGAAAATACTCACATTTCTTGTGCTTGTGCATCACACACATCCTCAACATATCCACCAAGATCCTGTTGACCCTATTTGTCTTTCCATCTGTCCACGGATGATAAGATGTACTGAAGGCCAAATCTATGACCAAGCCTACAATAGCTCCTTCCAAAACTTGGAAGTGAAATTTTCATCCTTGTCCGACAAAATCATCTTTGGAACACCATGTAGTCTCGCTATCTATTTGATGAACACCTGTGCTACCTCACTCGTTGAATATGTAGTCTTTACTCGAATCAAGTGAGCTACCTTGCTCAATTTTTCAACCACGACCATAATAGAATCATGTTTCCTCACTATCCTTAGAAGACCTATGATTAAATGCATGGAAATGATCTCCCATTTCCATTCTGGAATCGCTATAGGCTACAATAAGACACCTAGATGCTTACATTTCGCCTTGACATGTTAACAATCTAAACATCTAGCCATGAACTCTACCACTTCCTTCTTCGGGATTAGCCAATAGTTTCTTTACCATTGCAACTTCTTTTGATATTCTAGATGACTTGAGTATGGCTTGGCATGAAATTCCTTCAAGATAAGCTTCTTGAGCTCACTGAAATTTGGTACATAGATCTTGTCTCTAAATCTCACCAAACAATCTATCGTGAGATGATAATATGCATTCTGATCATCTGTACCTATACCTATGCTCTATTGTACTGTGCATAATCTCCATGTATTTGTCATCCTGTTGTCCTACCTACAAGATCCATAATCTTGTAACTTTGTCCCATAAGAGCTCATAGCTACTATATGATTTACCTATACCTTCCTACTAAGAGCATCCATAACCCAGTTCTCCTTCCCTTTGATGTATCTGATCTCAAAATCGAACTCGCTAAGGGTAGCCAACCATCTAGCTTGCTTGGCATTCAGATTCGGTTGATCAAACAAATATCTCAACCCACTGTGATTGATCATCAATGTAAATCTCCTGCAAAGAAGATAGGCCTCCACATATTTGATGCGTGTATAATCATTGCTAGCTCAAGGTCGTGCATTGGATGGTTATGTTTGTGCTCATTCAATTTTTGTGACTCATAGCACACTACTTGTCCTTCTTGCATGAGAAATCCACCAAGTCCTCTATTTCAAGCATATGTACACAATACAAAATCCTTGTCCAAATAAGAAATCTTTAGCACTGGTGCATGTGTCAACAACTGCTTAAGCTGCTCAAAATAGCCTCACATTCTTCTGTCCATTCAAACTTCTGACCTTTCCGCTACAATGATGTGATAGGATATGAAATGTGTGAGAAGTTCCTGATGAACCTCCTATAGTAGCCTTCCTATCCCATAAATGATCTCATGGCATCCACATTCTTAGGAGCTTCCCACTTCATAATAGCCCTTATCTTTTTTGGATCTACTATTATGCCATCCTTGGAGACAACATGCCCCAGATAATGTACCTTCGTCTAAAAGAAGTTGCACTTGCTAAGTTTAGCATACAACTAATGCTCTCTTAGCAACCTCAACACTGCTGCTAAATTCTGGACATGTTCTTCCTCATTCTTAGAATATACCAGTATGTCATCAATGAATATAATAAAAAAATTATCTAGATAAGGACGCACTACACTATTCATCTAACACAAAAATGTAGCTGAAGCATTAGTCAAACTGATTGGAACAACAACAAAGAGTCAATCTTCATCTTCTTGACCTATATCTTTACATGGAAGAGTTTGGTCATTTCTTTCTCTTCTTATTGTTGAAGGCTACTCAAATTAACCTCCTTCTACACTGATGTACATACGATATTCTCATCCATGTCTAAGATTCGTTCAACTTGGTTACTCAAATCAGTGGCCATGAAATTCTTCTTCTTATTATCTTTCTTCTTGTTCTTTGGGTTTAGCTTTGGATGCAATTTCCAACACTTCTCCTTTGTATGACCATCAATGTTGTAGTGGTTGCAGTGGTTGCTAGGATCTTTTCATTGGTGTGTTGTGGTTCTCGTCATTTTATCTTTTCCCCTTTTTTGTTTCTTCCTCCCCTCCTTAGAAGTGTCTTTTTTCTCCTTTTTCTTCGATCCACTTGATTGCACTCTTTTCAAGCCTATGTTCTCTAGGTATTGTGCCTGTACACAAGCCTTGTCCATCGTTTTGGGCTTCAACATCATAACTTGCTCACACAAATGGCGATGCAGACCCCCCAAATACTCGATGAGTAAATATGGTTTCTTTCGAGAGATAACCAACATTGTATCCATCTTTCTGAATTATGTGGTGTAGCCCTGCACACTTTGGCCCGACTTTTGCCTGAAGTAATGCCACTAGATCCACTGATCTTCCACATACCCAATCAGATATAACTGTGACATAATGAGTATTTTGAAATCCTCCCACTTAGCCACTGTAGGTTCTCCCTCCAACTTCAGGGTTTCTGTGTGTCTCTCCCACCAAGTCAGTGCATGGCCCTCCAATTTCAACTACACGAATGAGATCTTCTGCCCTTCCTCGATCTGGCGGACACTGAAATAAACTTCCAGCTACTGCAACCAATGGTTCAGCTTCAGAGTGTCGATCTCGCCATGGTGTGGCTTGAT
This sequence comes from Pinus taeda, assembly GCA_000404065.3. Taxonomy (NCBI): domain Eukaryota; kingdom Viridiplantae; phylum Streptophyta; class Pinopsida; order Pinales; family Pinaceae; genus Pinus; species Pinus taeda. Next base: position 121,944 of record APFE031185867.1, read on the forward strand.
ATCAATTTTTTCTTCCACTTTAAACAAGGATTTGTTCATGGCACTCAAATTGCGTTGATCTTTTCCGGGTTCTTTCTTCGAATGGTTATCTAGATCTTCTCGATCTCTCGATCCCCCTTCTGTTTTGTCCTTTGCATTCGAACCCCATCTTCTCCAAATATCCCCAACTTATGTTCTTCAAGCCACAAAAACCTCACCTTTCCAGGATCATGAGGTTATTTTACATATTCATTGCCCATGATTAGGGGTTTATGATTTTTAGCCTCACCTATCTAGATCCCTGCAATCTCCACAAAATACCCAAAAAAACCCAATCTGATACTGAATGATCCGTAAACTGCTGTGGATATTCCACTAGACAGTTCGTCACAACATATATGATAATATTATATTAAAAATCTGAGATTCTACACTATTACAATTTTATTTAATTTCTAGATCTATAGAATTAACTGTAATTAGTGCATACATGTAAAAATAAATCAAGAAGAAAATTAGAGAATGAAAAAATAAGCTCACACACACATAATACACAAGATATGCTCTCTGGGAAACCCTTTTGGGAGAAAACCCAACTAGAAGGTGAGATAGATTCACTCTCTTTCTCTGTCTGGAAACATAGATGCAGATACAAAGAAGTAATGAATACGGCCCATGGGATTCGACAGTTCATAGATCCTCTCTGTGTGCTCTACCTCCTATCTCTCCTAGCTATCTTTGCTCAACTATGGAACAAAATGCTCTCGAAAGAATTGAATCCTCTACCTCCTAGTGGCCCAGTTATAACACAACTCGAAAGCCTATTAATGGTTAATTTTAACAACATCAACCATTAAATAGAGTTATAAAATAGACTCTTCTAGATTCATTTACATCACAAACATGTTGCTATCCCCTTTTCTATGAATAATGGAGGCTAATGCAACATCCTCCCAAACTATAGGTGTGAAAACAGGAAGTTCAACTTATGAGTGCCATAGATTTTGCATACGGATTCTGATTGACGCGATTCTTGTGCCATTGGAAAGATATATGTGTGTAGAATAAAAAAAAAAGGTGCAACACTTATGCAGAAAATTTTTACCCCAAAAAAACGTCGTTTGATGCCTCAAAACGCTCCCGAAAGGTTTTGGGCCCTGTTTCACCAAACTAGGTCCCATCGGTAAAAACAATCTTGTGAGATGATTTCTCCTCTTTTTCCACTCCAATTCATTGATATGGAAGAAAAAATCTATAATTATACAATTTGGATCATCCATATCCCACGTAGCTTCTTTGGGCCCAAAGTGATTCCACTGCACTTTAACTTGCTTTATGGTTTTGTTCATGAGCATGAGATGTTTTCGCTGCAATATGCACTGAGGCTCCATCCAGAACTCTAATTCTTTCTCCACTTGCAATACATAACAATCAATAACATGATCAACATCCTTTATATAATTCTTACACAATGAAATATGGAAAACATCATGGACTTTCATTGTTGGAGGCAACACAAGTTGATATGCCACTAGTCCAATCCTCTGAAGGATCTTGAAAGGCTTGCAATATCGTGGCATCAACTTGGCACATGAACCAATCCTCAAAGATACTTTCTTGGGATTGATGCACAAATACACATTCTCCTCAACCTGAAACTCCTTGAACACCTGGTGCTGATCTGCATAACTCTTCTATCTATCCTCTGTTGTATTTAGATTCTTCTTTATAACATGCATTTCATGCTCCCTGTATGCCAACATGTCTGGTCCAATAAGTACCATGTTCATTGGATCACTCCAGCTTATGGGAGTGTTACAACTCCATCCATACAATGCCTCGAAAGGACTTATTATCAATGACTCCTGATAACCATTGTTATATGAAAACTCAACCAATGGAAGATACTCCCATTTCTTCTTCTTGTGCATCACACACAATCTCAGCATACCCTCCTGTTAGTGTCAGTCTTTCCAGCCTTCCTCCAGTGATCAAATATGCTCTTACAAAGTGGTATCAGAGTTTCCAAGTCAAATTTTGTCATTTCAAAGAGTTTTCAAGCAAAATTTGGTCACTAGGCATTAGGTTTAGGGTTTGCTCCCAACCTTTTCAAAATTACCCAAATGCCCATCTATGTCACTATTCAGCTGAGTCTATCATCATTCATAGGGTTTTCATTATCATTTCAGTGTCTAATGAGTCATTTTACATCTTGTTCATGCTTCAGTTGTGCCTTGGCAAGTTCATTTCCCTCTCCTAGGGTTTTGAAGGCAATTTCTCTTGGACGGTCAAATCATCAGCAAAACTTGTATCCAGATGTCCATACACCTTCCCCTATCCTTAAAGTACCTTATCAAACACTTCCCATCCCTTAGATCCACCAAATTCATCATTTTTCCACAAACCCTAGTTTCTAGCTACAACCTGGCAATTTTCTAGGTTGGGCCTGTGTTTTGCCCTTTTGGACCCTTTCCCCTCACTCAATCTCCAATATTACACTTTCCCCTCCTTCCTAACATCCCTCCCTACTCCCAAAAATTTCCTAAAGAATTTATAAGCCCCCTATCCCCTTCATTTCGACAAAATTCCTTGTTTCACACATCGGGACAAGTCGCACTCAAATAATGTTCCAGAGAAATCAAAGATGATTTTTTCAAAACTGAGAGAGGTTTTTGTCCAAAACATTCCAGAGAAGAAAAACCTCCTTCACATTTTTAACAGGTGTCATGGTTTTAGAGAAATGTCAAGAATACCGTTGCCTCAGGAGAATCAAAGACACCTATGATGTGACCTTGGGAAAATCACGTTTTCTCCTATATTGGTTGGCCAAATGATTTTCTTGATGGGTAAACTGATAACTAGACACGAATAGCTTTCCAATGAGCTATCATGAGCTAAATTTGAGGTTGAGGAAGGCATTCAAAAGTTGACTGCAACAACACTCTTCCTTGAGGCAGCCTCATTTGGCACTTTTTGGCCAGTCTTGGGAGATTTGATTTTTGACAGGTCAAATCAACTCCAAAGTGAAAAATTATAGTTTGGCTGGAAATTAGACTCAAAGACCTTTCCAACGCACTATCCTTCGCCCGATTCTGACACCGGGAAGGCCTTCAAAAGCCTCCTCAAAAAGCGCGACATGTCAAGCTAGGTTGGCGACTTGTTGGGAGGTGCGCGACATGTCAGAGGGTCTCACATAGTGGAATTTTGCAGCGGGCGCGACACGTTGAGAGGTGCGTGACTTGTTGGGCGTGCTGCATAACATGTCAAGCGAGCTTCCCCCAGCTCATTTCAGAATTGCTCAAGCCTTCTTTACTTCATCAAATTGCTTGAGGTAGGCCCTTCAAACTTGTGAATAGTTGTTGGATTAGTTGGGAAACATCATGAATGTGCTTGTAATGATCAAATTGGGCAAGAAAAAACACTCTATATGGATGTATGTAAATTTGTAATGAGGCCAGTTCTCCTAGGCGAGAGGCAAAGGAGATCATTCAGCATCTCAGAGCTGAAAATGATGCCTTACAGAGGAGATTTGAGGGTGCCCAATGGACCATCACTTACCTGGAGCAGCGCAACAAATAGTTGGAGGAGGAGAAAGCACTTGATGAGCTATGGAGGATTCATAGTGACCGAATCTTGAACCGAAGAAGACCCAGTGACCCATTGCCCGCTGACCGAGAGTCCATGCTCATCCAGGCAAATGCACATTTGGAGAGGCTGTTGGCTAAGGCCAACCAAGAGAAGGAACATGAAAAATCATTATTGGGCGCGGATGCACGTGTGCAAGGCCAAAAT